>JAQZBX010058800.1:0-17657 GCA_029593785.1 Cabassous unicinctus
AACATGTATAGATACAGTATATACATGTTAGCACATAATATAACATACATGAAATAAAAAGAAGCTACATACCAATTATTAAATCTCAGGCTGACACTTTCTCCTATTACCTGGTCCCAAACTGGCTAATTAGCTGTTTAAATAACTGCCCTATTTCTAGCATGACTGGGATGCTATTTAAAAATACAGATACTTCCTTACTCCTTATTTCCTTCTTGAGAGTTTCTGATTCAATATGATTGTGTGGATCCCAAGAAATAATGTTTCAAAAATGATCTGGGGGTTCTGAAGATAAACCGTGTTTCAGATCTCCTGCCTTAGGCTGCCTGTTAGCCTGGTATCTCAGCTCCTTTACAGATGGATTGAATAAAGGGAATACTGTGCTTGTGTACCAGATATTAGAGTGGGCTGCTTTAAGACTAATCTCTAGTATTTGCAACGACATTTGTATGTGTTTCTAAGTAATTAATGTTGATGAATGACGAATCAAAGCAGTGATAGTTTCACTAAATTGGAAATCCACTACTGGAGTTGTGAACCAGCTTCAATCTTAGCAGTAGCTGGGAATTTCTTCTTAAAGAAATCGAGTTCAGACACACAAACTGAAAGCTGTGCCTCTGTTAGACAAGCAAAGTTATATCAGAATCTATTCTGTTTAAGAGGGCAAGATTGAAGACATCCTGGGGGACAAGTTATCAAATGCTAGAACTTTAACTTATTGCTGATCTTTTGTTTCCTTAGGAAATTCTATTTTGTAATTAAAAAGAAAAATTTAGAAATAGAAAAAAATATCAAAAAATTGGGAAAAAAAAACATAAAAAAGAAAATTATAACCACCATGTCCATAAACTTGATGTTTTGTGGTATTTCCTTTCTGTTTTAAAACATGTATCAATATCTCTATTTAGAAATGTATATGAATATTACAAACATTTAAGCCCGGTAACTGTATGAATTTCACTAGCTCACACCATTGCTATAAAATGTTGTTTTAGTTGGAACAATGACTCAGTTAAATTAAATAATACAGTACGTGTTTCTTCTTGTAGGCACTGTTCTAGTTGCTTTGCACACGTCGAATCCTTTATTTCTCAGAACAGGGAGGTAGGTAATATATTATTTCCAGTTTTATTGATGAGGAAATGGAGGTACAGTGGGTCTGAGTGATCCTGCAGCTAATGTGTAGTTGAAGCAGGATTTTAGCCCTGGCTGAAGAGTTGATACTCTCAAGAGTCACAGAGCACCCACTGGGGAGATGAGGGACAGAATGTAGATATGGAATTTCAGTTCCCTGAAACTCTCCTCTGCTCCCGTACTTCTGTTTTAACAAAAACATTTGAGTGATAGAAAATTTATTACGAAATCTTTCGTTTCGTTGGAGACATAATGTGGGGCTACAAAAAGAGCTTAGAACCACTGATCTCAATGTTTCTATCAGGTGGGGATTTGGCTTCAGCTCTTATTCTTTAAATAGGACAGAGGAGAAAAGAGGAACTTTCAGATTTTCTCTGAGGTAAATTTCACTTTTCTTTTTCTTGGTAAAAAGGTTCAGCTTCCCTCCCCTCCCCCGTTGGAAAATCCACTCTAAATGACCCTTGCAAAACCCAGCATTGGAAAATCTGCTCTAAATGACCCCTGCAAAATCCAGCAAGGCAAAATTTGAAATCCATACAAACAGCCCAAGCAAATATCTTGATTAAAAAAAATAATAATAACAATTTAACAGTTGGGTACCTGGTTCTGATAAACAGTCGGTTTTAATTTAGGCTATGAACTAAGACAAGAGGAATCTCAACTCATTCTATAGGGTTTTTATTTTAGGACAGTCTCCTAAGCCTTTGTGCTCAGTAGTGCTTAGCTAACACAGAGCTCTCTCCCTGGGAAACCAGCCATTTTAATTGCTCAAGCTTCTACTGAAGGATATATAAATAACCACAGCCAGAGGGGTAGAGTCATAATGAAGAATGTTTATTACTATTCTTATGTCTTCAGTGCTCAGTGACACACAGAAGCATCTCTATCTTTTGATATCATGTTATCAGTATCAAATTATTTTCTCTTGAAATCCTGAACCTATTACTAATCAATCACATGAACGTTGTTAAATGATTTTACAGGCTCTTCAGCTTAGATTCCTCCTTAAGATCTCTCCATTGGTTGCATTTCCATTTTATAGTGACAAACTTCTCATCCATCGAAGAAAACATGCTCTCAAGGAGGTCAAAGTCCCCTTGACTTCACATTCAGTTTATTGAAACAGGGTGGGAAATCACCGTTTCTGAAGCATCATTCCAGCACTCAGTGACTTGGCAGCCCAGCACTCTTGAGTGATGGAAATCTCCAGGCTGGCATCTGGTGTTGGATGATTTTAGACACACAAATGAAATCCACTTGTTGTGAGGCTGCTGTGGAGGCAGCTGACCTTCACAGTTAAGTAACCGCATAAAGATCATCCTTGCCTGACTTCTGAATTTAAAAAAAGGAAAAAAAAAAAGAAAGAGAAAAAGATATCTGTCTGGCATCTGTTGTTAGACACTTTCTCTCTCTTATGAACCTCAGGCTTTCTGCTGCTAGAAATCTCATTTTCCCAAGTTTGACCATGTGCCAGATTGTGGAGGGAGTTGCTACACGGTGCGCCATGGGAACACAGGCTCAGGCACAACAGAAACTTTCAGCAAATGGCCACTTTATTACTCCCACAGCTCAAAGGGTCCAAATGAGTAGGGGAAGAGGTCCTATCGTGGCCTGTCTCCCGGGGAGGCCAAACTGCCCTCATCAGTGTCGGTGGGTGGCAGCTCCACATGCCTCTTGGAGGAGAGAGACAAATCTGTGCTGAGGGCAGGGTGTTCATACAACTCAGGGGGAGGGGACCCTGCCACTAAAACCTGCCTCTGAAAGTTCCTGTCCTGGTTTCTGGATTGAAGGTGTGGTCAGGCGTTTTCATTAGAAGTAATATCTGCCCCACCCCCTCCAGCCCCCCAAATTCCCCAGCACAGATAATACAGGAAAATGAAATCATAACTATTAGAATCCTAAGATCCAGAGATCCATGTTATTAATTTATTTACTTATTTTCCTGTGTGGGGAGGGGGCTGGGTACGTATCAAGATGTCTGGTCTAATAGGCTTTGGTTTAGACTCAGGTTTACTAGCCTTCTCTGTATCCATGATACATAATTTTCCCTATTCCCAATGCCTCGCCCTGTTCCTCAAACACAGTTGATATTCAATAAATCGTTTTTGGAAGACACACCCTTCATTAAAATTTGCCAGGTAATTTAGAATAGCTTTAGTGCTCTCTTAGGTCTTTTTCTTTTTTTTTATTCCTTGTGGGAAATTTCTAACAATCTGAAGTCTGTGTTGTATTTGAAAGAAAAAAAAAAAACTCTGGTTTACTTTCATCTATTTTCTGATGAAATATTTTTAACATTAGAAAACAATATAATGAATACCTGCATACTCACAAGCAAGATTAAAAACAAACAAACAAACAAACAAACCCCAACATTTTGCTTTGGGTCTATTTTTAAAAGAAGCAAAACACTGCAGCACAGTTGAAGTCCCCACCCTTCACAGGTCTGTTTTCATTCTCTCCTCTCTTCCTCAGAGGTTTCCTCTGAGCAGAGTTTGGTGTGTGTCATTCTTATGCATGAAGTATAACAAATTACCTTCTTCCTATATACTTAGTATATTACTATTTTACTATTTCATTTTACTGTATATACTTTACTATATGTGTATATATATATATATATATATTTTTTTTTTTTTACTACACATATGTATCTATAAGAATAAAATAATTGGCCATACACTATAAATCTAATTTTCAAATTTTCTCTTTTCATTCAATATTATATTTTTGAGACTAATTCACGCCTACTCACCTGGTTAAAAAATCAATGCTTCTCCTACACTCTGTTTAAGTTGTTTTTTTCTTTTATAGTTTTCAATCTATTATGATCAGATATGTCTTATTAAAATATAATAACAGTGAATTACTAGGAAAACGAAATAAATCAAAGAGACCTAAATGACAAGTCCCATTTAATATTATTACATTAACAAATATAATATTACTATATCAAATTGCTATAAAAGTTTCTAAATATTTGAACTCAATTTCTGTACACATCTTGACACTGATTGGTAACCAAGAGTTTGCCAACTGCCACTGGTCCACAGAGCACACTTTAGGTGACATACACCTAAATCATCCACTTTCACCTCTATCTATTATTTTATTGTTTGAACTTGTACCTTTTATTTATTCATTGCTCTTTTGGTAAGTGTTTGTTTCCAGGTCTTCGCTACCACACACAGTGCTGCAATGAATATCCTGACTTATCACGTCTTGGTGTGCACTACAGAATGTACCCAGCATGCAATTGTTTGGTCAAAGGATATGCTCAATTCTTCTTCAGTGGGCCTTATACATTTGGAAAAACGAAATAACACCTCACACTTCTTAAGTTGATATTTAAAACCTTTTGGCATGAGTTCAAGTAATGGCCAAAGATATGAATTCTGGTATCTTGTGAAAATTAACTTTAAGATAAAGCTGATAGGAGTAGTCTTTAAAACGTATTAAGTGGAATGTAAATATCAGCAATATGATACCCTCCATTATACTTTAAAAAATAACACAAACAGGCTCTTCTTCAACAATTGGGAATTTATGTTGTTATTTTTACTTTGTAACTTCATATTTCCTTTTCACTTTTCTAAGGCATTTTATGTTAATAAAATATATATTTATGCTTAAAATACTTTATTGATTTTCTCATAGTATTCCATTGCGTGGCAATACCACATTTGTTAACCCACTCACCAGTTGATGGACATTTGGAATTTTTTTCAATTTTTGGCTTTATGAATAATATTGCTATAACCTTCACATATGAGTCTGTTTTCATTTCCACTGTGTAGATATCTAGCAATGGAATTGTTGGGTTGTATGTTTAGTAAAAGATTAACTTTATAAGAAATTGCCAAAATGTTTATCAAAGTGGTGGTGACATTTTATTTTCCCACCAGTAGAGCATGAGCATTCTAGTTACGCCACATCCTTGTCAATATTTGACTTTGCCAGTCTTTTCAACTATAACCATCCTAGTGGCATATAGAGGTATTTTATTATGGCTTTAATTTTCATTTTCTTTATGACTTATGACATTGAACATCATTTCTTTTGCCTACTTGTCATTCATAAATCTTCTTTGTTGAAAGGTCTATCCAAGTCTTTTGCCTATATTTTAATTGGGTTGATAGCTTTTTATTATTTAGATGTTTTATTGTAATAAATTTTTATCGCATTTTTGATTTGCACATGGTTTATCCCCATCTGTGACTTGTCTTCATTATCTTTGAAAGAGCAAAGGATTTTTATTTGGAGGAAGTCCAATTTATCAAATTGCTTAAAAAAATTATTGAAGTAGATCATTCATACATAAACATAACAAACAATAAGTGTATATTAAAAGTTGTGAACTTACAAAATAAAGATGCATAACATCGTACAGGTCTCGCATACCTCTCCCCACTACCAACACCTTGCATTGTTGTTCAATATTTGTTACAAATTATGAAAAAGTATCATCAAAATATTGCTACTAACTATAGGCCATATCTTACATTTAGTGTATTTTTCCCCCAACACACCTTATTTTCAGCACTCTGTATTAATATTATATATTTGTTACAGTTCATGAGAGAACATTCTCATATTTGCTCTGTTAACCACAGTCCATCTTTCACTACAGGATTCACTGTGTTATTGTTATACAGTCTCATGCCTGGTACAATCCATTCAAAATGTACACTCAGTGGTACATTTTAAAAAATGGATTATGCAGTTGGTATCATAGAAAGAAATATTTGCCTGTCCCAAGGTCATAAAGATTTAACTTATGTTTTCTTGTGGGAGTTTTATAGTTTTAGCTCTTAGATTTACATCTATGATACATGTTGAATTAATTTTTGTAATGGTGCAAGGTAAAAATCTAAGTTGATTATTTTTGCTTATGGCTATCTAATTGTTCCAGCACCACTTGTTGAAAAGACTTATTTCCTCACTGAATCATTTTATTATTCTTGTGGAAAATCAATTGACCATTACAGAAAAGTGAGGGAGAGGCCAGAATGAACCCTGTGTTACTCAATTAGAAATGGAGGCATCATTATAAACTCATGGTTAGCTTAATATAGGTATTGATGGATAATACATGCTTAGTATACATTTTACTGTACGTACCTTAATATATATATACTTTATATATACTTGGCTGCATATATATGCATCTAAAAAATTAAAAATCGTTGGCAACATACTATATATACAAATTTTCTCTTTCCTCTTTATTTTTGGGATTTATTTATGTCTACTCATCTAGTAGAGATACTGATGGATGTTGCTTCCCTTAGCTATCTCATTCCCTGGTTCTCTCCAGTAGGGTAACTGGCTTATGTTTTAACTTGTTGTTCTCATAGAGATACCAGCTTCCTCTTAATTGTTTACCAAGAAAATCATCATGGTTTCTGAGAGCACCCTTAGGTTTGAACTTTCCCTCATTCTGTTTCAAATAAGTCAGTTTCTCTGGGGAGAGCACTGGAGCTACAGGTCCTTATGGACTGTGTGATGGTTAGTCTTATATGCAATTTTATATAAGTTGCAATACCCAGTTATTTAGTTAAACACGAATTTGGATGTTTCTATGAAAGTGTTTTGTAACTGTGGTTAATTTCTACGATCAGTTCACTTTAAGTAAAGGAGATTGCCCTAAAAAATGTGGGTGGGCCTCATCCTATCAATAGAAGACCTTAAATTAAGGGCCCAAACTGAGGTTTCCCAAAGAAGAAGAAAAAATTCTTCTCAAGACTACAACATCAATTCTTGTCTGACTTTCCAGCCTGCTGGCTTACCCTACTTATAGACTGTATAGTCTGTGTACTTGTAAGCCCTTACAGTTGTGTGAGCCCATTCCTTAAAATCCCTCACTCTCTCTGCATACCCCCCCACATATACATGCACATATATTTCTACCTGCCTCTATCTATCTATCTATCTATCTACCCACCTACCTATCACCTATCAACTATCAACTATCTTTCTCCATCATCTATTTATCTGTCTGGGTTCTGTTTCTCCAGAGAACCCTGACTGGCTCAGACTGCCTCTCCTCTGGGAAAATTTCTGCCCACCCACTGCTTTGGGTGCTAGGCAGGAGTGGTAGTCTGTGGTATTCTCAGCTTGCCTCTGTGGCAGGAAATCTCCATCCGGCAAGCACGCTGGGGTGAGGGTAATCTCAGACCCGTATTTTCTGCCTGCAATTCATGGTATAGAGCCTAGGACTATGAGTGGAATCTTGGTGAAGGAAAGACACTCTTGACCTCTCAGCTTCACTCACTAAGAACTTAGCCTTCCAAATCAGAGTTGGAGGGGGTGAAATGCTGAAAGGCTGCCGTTCCTGGTGAGATACCATATGACTTGAGTGGGAGCTGAGGGGAGAGAGACTCCATCTTCTTCAAGCCATTTGCCCAAATGGAGATTCTCTCAAGCTGAGCTGGGGAAGTGGGGAGAGGAGGAAGGGAGTAGGTCATGACTCAAGTGCCGCAGATTCTTGCTGTTCTTATCGAGTTTAAATAGATTTTCTTGAATAAATGTTTCTTTGTGTGCTGTATGCCTTTAGTAAAATTTATAATTTCCAGAGACTTTAAATTTTAAAAATATATATTTTTCACTAGTTATGCTTGAGTTTTGCTGGAGAGTAGGTCTGCAAAGCTCCTCATGCTACTATTCCAGAAATGGAACTGGGTCTTTCTCTCTCTCTTTTTTAAACTCTTTATTTTAGAGTTATTTTCTTAATGTTTTCCCTACAGATACATTGCCCATCTTAACTACCACAATCTAGGTCAGGTTAATACTGAATTACAGTAAGATCTAGCAGCTTTTTCCTGTTTCATGCTATTATTCTTACATATATGATCACTATATATGTTATAAACCCAACCAAATAGCACTAAATTGTGTTGCAATTTTATAAAGTTTAATGGCTCTTTCAGTTCTTGGGTCTCTGCTCCAGCTCAGGCTAGTAGAGCATCAGGTTTTCCTTATTCATTGCCTAATGTGTTTGCTTTTTTTCTGCCAACACTGACATCCATGAGTTGCTGACATCTACTCCAAACCAAGTCTACCCACCTCTGGCAGCAGAGCTACTTTTTTTCATGGTCAGCCCCAAATTTTTAAAACTTACCATGCTGACTGAGTTGGTGGTGTGAGGAAGCCCGGGCAAGAAGGCTACAGTCTTCTACTGTTCTTACACAAAGCACTATAACTTTTCATGTACAAATGCTTCTCAATTTGTTGTGTGCTTTTTACAGCTCTAAGTACTTGTTTTTGACAATTTTGTCCAGTTTTGTACTTGTTTATTTGGGGTAGGGGGAGAGGATTTTCAAATAGTTTCATGCTGCCACAACCAGAAATCCAGACTTTCTGTTTTACAAAGAGAATGCTTCTCCTGTAAAAATCTTAAGTAATACATAGAGGAATACAAAGTAAAAAAACTCAATTCCTCTGTATCTGAACACCCAACTACAACCACTGTTAACCTCATTGAACAGCCTTTCAGACACTCAACATATTATCACACGATTTTATATCAAAAGGCCCACATACTACAGCATATTTTACAGGCTGCCTTTTCTATATAACCATATAGTACATAAATCTTTTAAAGTCAATATGACTAGATTTACGTCATCCATTTTAATGCCTGCACAGCATTCCATTGTATGAGATGGTTGTTCTAAAAGTTATCATCCAGTTCTTTATTCAGAAAGTTTAAAATGGATTCCTCTTTTCCCATTTGTAAACAACAATGTGACAAACGTTCACCTTTACACGTTCATCTAAGTATCTCTTTAGGATAAATGTCTGTAGGAAATATTACCAATTTTCAGGGTGTGATCAGTTTGACTTTTGGGATATTTTTGTCAAATCAACCTCAATGTGCACCCCCTCCTCCGATGCATAAGGGTATCCATTTTCCCTTATTTTCTTAAGCACTTGCATCATTTGTTACTTTTATGTTTTCCAGGTTAATAATTGGCACTGATAACTTATTCCTATTTTGTTCACATTTATTTTATTACTAGTGCTGTTAAACATGTTTTGTGCTATGTATTGAATGTTTGCATTTCTTATGCCAATTTCACATTTCTATTCTTTGTCCATTTTTTTTTCTATTGGGATTTTTCTAAATTTTTTAGGACCCTTTGTTCATTTGTCATAGTAACCTTTAATCTGTTATCTCCATTATAAATACCTTTCCCTTTTTTAATGTCTTCAAATTTACTGTGTGTTTTTCTTTTTGGCCTATTTTTCAGTATTTTATTTTTTTGGTGGAAGACAGTCTATGGAATCAGAATGTTGGGGTTCCAGTCCTAGCCTGTTCACTTATAAGCCATTTAAATATAGACAATAAGCAACTTCATGTTTCAGCTTCCTCAGATGTAAATTATGAATTACTGCCAAATATTTCATTGCATTAATATATTTTTTTCTTGGTAATTTGAAATGTCTGCTTTATAGTAGGTTGAATTTCCTTATATAGTTGGCCCTAACTCTGGGTTCTATTTTATACAAATTATGTCTGTCTACTTCTGCATTAGGATCATACTATTTAATTTTTGAAACAATTTGAATACATTTATGGCTTTGTGATCGTGTTTCCACATCTGTGAAAGTGTGAAAATAATAAAACTTCTCTCAGAGGCTTGTCTGAAAATTAATGCTTGTTAAGCATTTAGAAAAGTTGCATGACATGAATTTCTCAATAAATGTTAACTTTTGTTACAGTCAATACTCTGAAAAATGAGTTTTATATCTAGACTGTGGTCGATTGTTACACTAAAAGCCTCCAGTGAATCTTATCTCCCTATGTCCATGCCCCTTTGCAATGAATTCACTGATTCTCCTATCAAGAGTTAGAGTCTATTTTCCCACTCCTGGAATCTGGTAGGCCTTTGTAGCAGTTTGATATTGTTTATGAATTCCAAAAATAGATATTGGATTATGTTTGTGAACTGGTTTGTTCCTCTGGGAATATTAGATTGGATTGGATTCAGAGGTTTCATTTTCACTTGATTAAATTATGACTAGGCTTTGATTGGGCCATGTCAGTAGGATGTTGAGTTCCTGCCCCCTTGGTGGGTAGGAACTCACAGAGAAAATGACAAGGCACAGGAGTTAGTTGGAGTTTTAATGCTGGAGCCCCGTGAAGTAAATACACAGAGAAGCAGCTACATGAGGGAAGAGAGAAGGCTCCATTAGACATGTCAGGGGCCCCGGGAAGAGAGACAAGCCATTTGCCTGGTAGTTTACAGCTGGCCTTCTGGTGAGAGCAGAGCGGCTGAGCCCAGAAGGAAACAAGCCCCAGGAGAGAGATAAGCCTTATGCCAACCCACAGCTAAGATCAGAAGAAGCTGGGACTAGGGAGCCTTAAGAGGAAGAGGAAGGCTGAACCCTCACAGAGTACAGCAGCCATCTTGCTCCAACACATGGCAACAGACTTTGGTGAGGGAAGTAACTTACACTTTATGGCCAAATAAATGCCCTTTTATAAAAGGCATTTGTATTTTTATAAAAGCCAACTGATTTCTGGTATTTTGCATCAGCACCCCTTTGGCTGACTAAAACAGCCTTCTACCTGCTTTGACCCATAGAATGGTAGAAGTGTCTTTGTGAGATTTGTACACCTGGCCTTAAGAGCCTGCTTTCACCCTATAGGAAGCCTGGGATATCTTGCTGTAAGGGATAATGTAGGCACCCTGGCTAACTGTTCCAGGCAACGACCACACAAATGAATAAAGCCATTTTGGACTATCCTTTCCCAGTAGAGCTCCCATAGATTTGGATTATTTAAAGTAGTTTCCAAAATAAAAACAGTCAGAAAGACTTACCTCTGGCAAATCTAAGAAAGGGAAGAAAATCAAAGAAACAAATAAAATTAGCCATAATAAAGTTGTTTGGCAACAGCTACAGAAAACATAGTCAAATATTTCAAACACAGGGTGTCTTAGTATGCTAAAGGCTGTCAATGCAAAATACCAGAAATGGGTTGGCTTTTATAAAGGGAATTTTTCAGGGTAAAATCTTACAGTGCCAAGGGTGTGAAAATATCCAAATCAAGGCATCATCAGAGATGGTTTCTCACCAAAGGTTGGTTGCTGGAAGATCCTGGACTCCTGCCATGTGGCAAGGCAAAATGGTGGGTGGTCTCTGCTGTCTCCTCAAGACTCACTTTCTCCTGAGCTCAGCTGTGGGCAATCAGGCATATGGCTCATCTCTCTCTGGGCTACATCTCTTCAGTGTCAGGCTGCTCCACTGATTCTAGTCACTGGCTTCTCTCTCAGCCTTTTGGTGTTCATCTTTCTGTGGCTTTAGGTGATCCTGGAGTCCTCTCTCACATGACAGGGTGAAATGGCAGCTTTCTTTCTTTGTGTGTCTCTGTTTTCAGTCCTCAGTTGATATAAGACTCCAGTAAAAGGATTAGGACCCACCCTGGGTTCTTAATCTAATCAAAGGCTCTTAACTGAAGCAATCTAATCAAGTGATTTAATCAAAAGGTCTCTTAACTGAATGTAACCAAAAGTTCCCACATACAATATGCTTACACACACAGGAATGGGTTAACTTAAGAACATAATTTTCTGGTGTCCACAAACAACTCAAACCAGGACACAGGAATATGGCATTTTGAACTTTAATGTTGGATAAAAAAGAAAATAAGTTGGCTAGAATTAAATCCTCCAAGTTGAAAATTTCACATTTTTCCATTTTGCCATGATAGAATTTTCATGTACACAGAAATATTATTTAAAATAGTAGTGAATATGTTCCTGCTCTTTATGGTGATTTTTCACATTCCTTAATATTTTTCTAGACAAAAATCATGAAAAGCCATAGCTAGGTCTTTTATAAAGAATGGAAAGTACATTCCCATGTTCTTCTGAATAGAGATGATATAGCAATATTTTTACAGTATCACAAAGCAAAACCTTCAGGGGGACCAGGACATAATTTGATGAACTGGTTTGATTTTCTGCCACAAAAACCTATTCTAGCAGTAAATGGGATGCCATTCTACTTTTTATCTCTATTTGTTTAACTTAGTAAGAGAGCTTGTCTATTTAGATGGGCTTTCGTTGTAGTCTTCCTTCCCACCATCCACCACCTTTCATGATCCTCAGAACATTCTAAAGTGCTCAGTGTGCATACCACTATAGGGCACTTAGTTCTCAGGCCTCTGGTGTGTGCATGTTGTATGTGCATGTGTGTGTGTATGAAAGCACCTATGGCATATATGTGTGTATATCTAGTCTAGCATACAGTAACAGAAGAATTTTTATAACTTAAATGTCTGCATCATTTTATATTTTGCAAAGTGTTTAACATCAACTATCTAATTTAAAACTCACCTCTATTTGAAGTAAGACAAGCAGGAAGTAATTGGTTCACATTATAGAGAAACAACTGTGAACAAGAAGTTCAGTGACTTTTCCAAGGTTTCCAAGCAAAGGAGGAGCACAGAGAGAATACTCAAATTCCAGACTAGTGCTCTTTAGCCAATGCCATGCTCACCCCAAATTGATAGAAAAATATTTTCATGATGCCCAATGGATGCAACTGAAGAATGATATTCCTCTCTCTTTGTGTGTTTTACATTTCCTTGAAAAACATATCCAGTACAAACTGGGTAGCATTATACAGGAATACACAAGAACTAAATTTCATTAGAATATAGCATATATCTCATCAATCTGTGTACTAATACTTGTTAAAAGGAGGTTCTAGAATACATAAACTTATGTAATTCTGAAAAAGTTCTGAATAGCAAGCTGCCCTTCTCCTTGTGGATCATATACACACAGGTTATATAACCTTCAACCTTTTTGTACTAAGGTAGTTAATTTTTCCTCTGTGCCTCTTCCAAATGCTTCCTCCAGGTCAGTTTAAAACAAAAGAAACAATACTGATCAAATACTAATAAAAATAAATCAACTAATAGTAATAATTAAATTTTCTGTTAATCATAGATAATTTCATAAAATAAGCCTATTTCCAATTTGCTGATTAAGTCAATGCAAAGGAATCAAGCTTATGACTTGAACTTCTTTCAATTTTGTAGACCATTTCTAATTCAGGGAGAAATAGATTCCCAGAGAAAAAAAGTAGAGGGTTGATTTCTAAGGTTTAGGAAAATTATATTAACTTAACATTTCAAATGAAATACAACAAAATTTTCTTAGGCAATCAGTTTGGCATATATACAAGCTTTCATTTGTGTCCAGATGGGTTGCATTCAACAGGAAAAATAGCATGGAATAGTTAGTGTGCTCTGAGACATAAGCCTTTGTCTAATTGCCTGAATTTGTTCTTTTCTGTTTCCCATGATCATTGGGAAAATATTATCAATCCCTCATGGTTACAGAACTTACCTATAGTTGTAGAATATCTGTTCTGAGGGGTTTATATGATCACTATGTTAATGTAAATAAATGAGTTTATTAACTTGACCATTTTAGGCAAATGTGCACTGAGGTAAGCTAAGAATTATCTAAGTCAGTGCAGCCAGGTTTCAGCAGTGTTATTGATTTGAAAAATATCACAGTTCACTGATAGTAATAAAGATCTGATTTTTAAAAAGAAATTACAGTTATTCAGGAAGGAAACATACATTTTTGAGTTTTTTTAGAACTTTTCTCAAAACTGCCTATCAAAGTAATATTATTTATATAATGAGTCAATTAAGAAAAAAATGTATTGGTTCAATGAAATATAAAGAGTTTCTAAAAGAAGAAACTAGGTCCAGGACTTAGTCAGTTTTAGATTCATCAGTTTTGGATTTCATTATAAAAATATTATATAGTAATGGGAAAATATGTTTAAAGCTTAATGCATTTATAATAGAAACTAGAAAACACCATATGAGAAAGGATAAAGTAATAGAATGCTTGTTTCTTGGGTTCTTAACTTTCATGAGTTTCTTTACTAGTTTAAATTTGATTTCTGCATCTCAATTAATATCTTTCCCTAGGCAGAACTTTGATCATTGTAATAGAATATACAACTATCTTTTGCTCCTGATTCTTTTTGTATCTTGAACCTTTTGGTAAGATGATGGTAATGATGATGATGATGATGAATTACTTTGGTTATGTTGGATGTAGAAGAAATTCATGATAACAGGTTGCAATAAATGAATATACCTATTTCACTGACACAACCTCCTTGACCTACTTCAGTCTCAATTCAACTTCACATAGAAAGCAGGGAAGAAGAAGAAGACAAGGGATAAGCAACCATTTCCAGAGTGATTCTCCTCCTGGAGGCTCTAAGTCCAGCTGTCACTGGACCCTATTAGGATATGGAGCAAGTATCACCCTTAGACACAGGCCCCATATGACCCTTGCTTTGAGGTTCATGTGTTAGAGGGCCCGTATATAACACACACAAGCATAAATCTACTACAGAACAAATGAATGTTATCATTACTTGGGATTGGGTATCCAGCGGGCTCAGGGCTACCCAAAACCTTAAATATCCACTTGAGGCAGGTTAGTACAGGGTAACGGAGAAGACAAGCCACAGCATGGCCAGCGGACTGCATCGCCAGCAGACAATATGGCTGCAAGACCTCGATGGGACCTTGAATGTAACTTTGAGGTCCCAGTTTCTCTTTTCGGGACCTCCCCTTGGCCCTGGATATTCCAAACAGTCCTCAGCATTGGTCCTACCATTGGTGGGATAACCAATAACAGCTGGGGCCCATCCTCTTATCATTAAGAAAGGGGAAAAATAAGGGGAGAAATTATCAGGCTAAAAGGTAATTATACAAGGCAGAACTTACTCTCTCTGCCTAGAAGAGTTTGCACCAAATCTTGGTGTGTATTTCTGTCTTTCTCTCCCATATCTCAGCAAGCTCTGTTCTTCCCCCCATTTCCCAAATAAATTCTTTTTACTGGCTGTTTTAGTCAGCCAAAGGGTGCTGAGGCAAAATACCAGAAATTGGTTGGTTTTTATAAAGGATATTTATTTGGGGTAGAAGTCCACAGTTACTAGGCCATAAAGCGTAAATTTCTTTCCTCACCAAAGTCCATTGCCACATGTTGGAGCAAGACAGCTACCCATGTTTGCCAGGATTTAGGCTTCTTGGGTTCCTCTCTTCCCGGGGCTTGCCTCTCTCTGGGCTCAAGTTTGCTTTGTGCCACAAGGCCAGCTGTAGACTATCAGGCAAATGGCTTGCTTCTCTTCCCAGGGCCTTCTCTCTTTCCTCATGACCAAGCTCCTCTGTATGCTACTTCCTGGGGCTCCAGCTCAAGACTCCACATCACAACTCCAACTCAAAACTGCTTGAACACTGTCCTTTGCCATGTCTTTTATCTTCGAGACCCCACCCACCAAGGGGTGGGGCTCAACTCCCTATTGATGTGGCCCAGTCAATGCCCTAATCATAACTTAATCATGCCCAGATTAACAGACCAGTCTACAAGCATAATCCAATATCTATTTTTGGAATTCATAACTATATCAAACTGCCAAACTGCTACACTGGCCTAACTAAACTGGCATGTTCATAAATTCATTTATGCATCATAGACTAGAACCTAGATGAATCCAACACTTCCCCATCTTCACACTCTTAAGACTAATACTGTTCAGGCCTAAGGGAAACAATTCTCCATATCCCTGCCCCAATACTCTTGAAATAAATATCTCTGGTATTCAAATGCAAGGAAAGTTTGTTGGTTGTTTTGAGGCTACTGTCAAGAGGTAGACAGTGCTTCAGAGTTCAAGATGAATTGAAGAGTGGAGTGATTAGTGAGAAAAAAGACTAGTTAACTCATCAAATACTTCCTGCTGGCAGGGATTCAGCATATCTATACATGACAAATATTGTTTCCTAGCAGTGCTGAGCAACCATATTCTTGCTTTTCTCCCAACTGCTCTTATATTTGTATATACTCAGGTCTAGGGATAACATTTAAGATAGGTAGGTCTAGCTATAACGTGTGAAGGGTGATCATTTTCTACATTGACAACTAAATGGGTATTAAAAACTAGAAATGGAAATAGTTTTATTTTTATAAAATATGTAATAAGGTTTAATTAAATTTTCAAACTTTTTCTAGGTCAAATTTTCTCTCCCTGTATTAATCAGGCTAGACCAAGTTATGCTGTGTTAACAGACAAACCCAAAGCAAGTTTTGATTCTTTTTCCTTGATTACCTTTGGTCCTCTCAGGACCAGGTGGCTTTCCAGGGAAGTAACTCGCCCATGTAGCAGCTGAGAAGTCAAAGCCACTTTGCACTTGGGACCTTGCCATTCCAACATGAGGCCTCTTTGTTGCTTTGGAAGAGGGAGAATGAAGAGTACTGCTGGGTTTCTTTCTCTTTGCTATGGCATTCCATTTATTCCATTTGCATTTCATTGGCTATAAGTAGCCTATTTTAGTCAGGGTTCTCTAAAGAAATGGAACCAAAAGGAGATATCTGTAAATTTTTTGAGATTTTATAAAATTGTCTCATGCAACTGTGGGGATGCACAAGCCCAAATTCCATAAGGCAGGCTGTAAGCCAGAAACTCTGATGGAGGCCCTCAGTGAATTCTCCAGGAGATGCTGGCTGTCTGAACTAGAGATGGGAATTCTCTCCTCTGACTGCTGAAATCATTTCTCATTTTAGGGCCTTCAAGTGAGTAGATGAGACATCTCTCATTGTTGAAGGCAATCTCCTCAGTTGATTGCAGATGTAATCAGCCATAGATGCAATCAGCTCACTGGTGACTTAAGTCCACAAAACATACAGTAACTATTAGGCCAGTGCTTGCTTGACCAAACAAATGGGCACCATTACCTGGCCAAGTTGACACATGAACCTAACCATTATATAGCCACATGCCCCCCCAATTAAAAGGAGCTGGGAAGTTCAAGTGTTTCATAATAACAAAAAGGAAAGATAACTGAATATTGTGCATGATAAAAATGTGAACCAGACCCTTCTCCTGGCTTGGGCATGCTAGGGATCAAGAGATCTGGTCAACTTCTTTTCTATTTTATTGCCCCATGTTTCTCCCCTGCTCTGTCTCCTCAGCTAGTGACACACATAAAAAACTAGGGAAAGATGACATTGTTATAACAAGTTGATGTTTTATTTTTAAAATGTAAATTAAAATGTGCAAGAAGAAAGGAAAATAATAAAAATGCCAAATGAAATATATTTGCATATCTTTGAGAATTGTTTTTCTAAGGAGTAAGACATTAGCTATGACTCCCTTGGTTCAGACTATTTTCATTTCTAAAAAGTTACTCAAGTTCAAGGTATTTCTTCCAGTGTAATGATTTCTTCATAAAATGTTGGGTTCTGTTGCAAAACTTTTTTTTTTTAGATAAGGCAAGTTTATTCTTTTTTTTGTACATTTAATAATTGAAAATATAAACAATTAAAAACTAAAAAGTAAACACAGATGAATAAATATATACATTTCTCCATTAAATGTAACGGATACATATACAATTTATTTTTTATTTTTTATTTTTTGGATCAAACAATATGTTACACAATATATTTAGTTCATAGTAACACATTCATACAGTATTT
>JAQZBX010058801.1:0-17660 GCA_029593785.1 Cabassous unicinctus
GAAAAGCGTTCCAGTCATCTGCACCACCCCGGCCCCTGGTCTTTGGAGCTTTCAGAGCATCTCGTCCTGTCCCCCTCCCCGCCACGTCATCATCCCACCGCCCGGCCCCCAGGGCCCAGGGCCTGGCAGCCCACCGGCACACAGAGCCCGGCAGCCCACGCACCCCCCACACATACATTCCTACTTTACCGGGAGGTCCCGGGGACCGAACCCAGGTCCCCCAACATGGCAGACGGATGCCCAACCATCCCAGCCACATCCGCCCCCCAAGAAAGTCCTGTTCTTAAAGCTCTTCCATTCCTGTGTATGTAAACCTATTGCAGGTGGGAACTTCTGATAAAATTACTTCACTTAATGGCCTTTGATTAGATTAGGGTGGGTCTTAATCCTCTTACTGGAGTTCTTTATAAATAGAGGAATAAAAAGCCACAGACACAGAAAAAAAGCTGCAGAGGAAGAGGGGAACTCAGAAGCTGAGAGAGAAATCCTGGGAGCCAGAAGGTGAAATCAGTGAAACATGGGAGCTGAAGGGAAGCCACTTTATCCAGAAGCTGAAGGCAACAAGGCCCAGAAGAGAGGGAAGAGGTGAGGGGACATTGCCACATGCCTGATCACCCACAGCTGCAGGTAGGGGAGAAAGCATCTCTGACGATGTTTTGATTTGGACACTCTCTCAACCTTATAACTTAATAACTCCCCATTGTAAAAGCCAACTCATTTCTCAAATATTGCTCTGGCAGCATTTAGCAAACTAAAATGCACCCCATCCGCACGTGCCCTCAGGCAAGGACAGGACTGCCCTTTGGTTCAGTAAAGATGAGTCTGTAACTCTGACCTCATTACTATGGGCAGCTGAGGCTTCAGATGGGCTCATCCATTTACCCATTCAACCATCAAGTCCTCATGGCAAAACATCTACACTGGGTGGAGTCAGGAGCCAGGCCTGGCCTGGGGAGGATGGCGGATGACCCACAGCCCTGGGGACAAATGGCATCAGCCCAGTGTGATGGTGGGCATTAGCGCAAGCACAGTGGGCACAGACGGGAAGCCCGCCTCCACATGTCCAGTGGCCTGGAAGACTAGGTGTTGAGTGTGAGTTTGCAGGGAGAGGTGTAGGAGGTTCCACAGAGAGGGACATAGACAAGAAGGGCCAGGAGCTCCAAGTGAGGGGCCAGCACAAACAGCAGAAGGCCCTAGAAGAAGAGGGTCCCCAGGGGATCGCAGGTGGGGAAGAGGCCTGGACTGCGAGCCAGCCACAGGGTGGGGGGCTTTGTGGGGCATGACAGCACACAGGCCCCAACCTCAGAGGGAGCTCAGGGTGCCTTCTTGAATGGACAGGCTCTGCCTGCCTGGGGCCAGCTGCTGCTCTGTCCAGAAGCTCCATGGGCTTCAGAGCTGGGAGCCGGGAGTGGGAACAGAAGAACAGGTGTGTCTCCCAGCATCCAGAGGCACTGGATGAGGCTTTAGAGGGTCAGAGGTGCAGGCTTGGCCCTCAAGGAACCCCCTCAGCTCTGGCCGCCTGTAGCTGGGCTTGGGGCCCGTGGGAAGGATTGAGAGGAATATAAGTGGCCAGAAAGGCTCTTCCTCCCCCAAGCATGGCCCACTTGGGTGGTGGCAGCCCCCTCTGAGCCTCACCGGCTCTGCTCTCTACCTGGACGTCACCTGCCCTTCCCGTCTGCTGGGGCTGTCGGGCGTCCAAATGGCCGTGTAGTGTGAACGGAACAAAGCGATAAAATCAAGCAAGCCCAGGTTATTATTTCGCCCTCCATGTCCTTGTTCTGCTAACTACGCTTGCTCAGGGCTAGGCTACATGTATCCCGTGTAATTAAATGTCAGAACAATTGGTTCCCTTGTGTGCAGCCAGCCAGAAAACGAGCCTGCAGCTTCTAGGCAGAGCAGCATACACGGGCGCGGCTAGGGAGGATCTGGCCCTCCTCGCCTGTCAGAACCAGCCTCGCCGCCGTGCTTTCCTCAGTTTCCCTTCTGCGCAATGAGGCGCTGTCACGGGAGCACCCCAGAGGTGCCTTTCTGCTCTGAGCCTGGTGCTATCTTTTCCAGCATCCACGTTTCCCAGGGGCTTTTCAAACAGCTTTCCCTCAAGGGGTTATTTTCATTCTCTGGAGTTCTCGACCACCGTGGGGGTCTCTGGGACTGGAGAACACTCTTCCCCTGAGACCCCGGCACATCCCAGAACTGCATCCCGAGGCTGGCCCGTCGTGCAACTGCAGGAGTCCGGGGTGCTCGGTGCTCTGGGACCTCGCTGAGCCCCGCTCATGGTGAAGTGGGGGTGGGGAGCAGGGCGGGTGAGGAGGTACCTGGAGAGGCCCCAGGCTCAGAGGAGGCAAGTGGGGGGGCTGGAGAAGCCTGAGGTCCTGCGGGAGGGTCCAAGGAGACGGTGTGCAGCACCAGCTGCACCCCTGGCCAGACCCCAGTCCCAGAGTGACCTGGGCATGGAGGCCGAGGCTGCAGTGTGTGACTCCAGGGTTCCGTGCTTGCTCCCTGCAGCAGCTAGCAGGTTCCTCACCTCCTGGAGCCTCTTTTTCCTTTTCTGCTTCCAGAAAAACCCTCCCACCCTCCCAGGCTTGTGCTCCCACCCTCCCAGGCTGGAAGAGCTCCAGAGGCTCCAGAAAAAAAACGACTATTCCCCAGTGGCACCAGGACCCAGCAGCTCAGAACCAAAGGGAGCTCAGAGTTCAGCAGTGATGGCAGCTGCCCCTCTAACCCCTAGGTAGGGGGCTTTGGGGCCCTAGCTGTATCAGGGGCTTTCACAATTTCCTTCTGAGGTAGACAAGAAAGAGAAGATCACCCCAGAGAGGTTACGAGCTTGCCAGAGCTACCTCACCAAAAGGCCCTCACAAGCTCCCCTCTGACCCTCACCCAGACTTTGCTAGCGAGCACTCTGTCTGCTGTGCCCTGCCTTGAGCACCTGAATGCATTTTCCTCTCACAGTAAGCCTGACAATGAAGTACGGTTCTCATCCCCATTTTATGGAGAAGTATACGGATATCTGGAGAGGTTGGGCCCTGGAGAGGGTCGTGCAGCTAGGAAGAGGTTCTCTGAGCTGGCAAAGTGTGTGCCCAGGGCATGATTCCACGATGCTGTCTCTAAAACCCAGACGGAACGTGCATCTTTAACTGACAGCCCCAGAGGACAGCTGAAGCACACAGGCAAACCTGCATGTGGGCCCCCACGTGTCTACCCCCGCCCTGCCTGCACAGGCCCCCGATTCCCCAGTCTCCAGGGAGATAACTGCCCCACAGGAAACTGCAGTGTGAGCCTCACATAGACTGGATGCCCCCAGCAAGGCAGAAAACACGTGGCAGAGCTGCTGGCTGAGCCCAACTGGGGTAGCTGTCCAGGCAGCAAGGGAAACCCAGCAGCGTCCATCACTGGGGCAGGTGCACCAGGCCTGCGGGCAGAGCTCTATCTGCAGCATCAGCCAGACAGTGCAGCCCTCAGGGGCCGATGTCCCTCTCCTGTCCCAGGATTTGCAGCCTCCATTATCTACATTTGCAGGGTCAGGCCTTGACTTTGGCTGCTTCTGCTCCTTTCCATGCACTGGCTCTTGGCCTGGACATGACCCTGAGCTCTCTGAGGCAGCGTTTCCTTGTTTGCAAAGAGGGATAATAGCACCATAAAGTACCGGGGCTTGTGGGGTGAAACGAATCTGGCCTCTGGCAGGTACAGAGGGCATGAGGAGTCATGAGCACTCGCCTGGAAACACAGCCTCTGCCCGCCCAGGGTGGGCATCCTGCCAAGGGAGAGGGGGCTCCCAGACCAAAGCAAGACACTCCCTTGCTGCATGACACCCACAGGCCATGCAGGTAGGAGCGAGACTACGAGCCAGTGGCCAAACCAGACCCTGGCCGACTGGGGTCGACACCATGGAGGATGTGGAATGAGGTCTCGTTGCCACAAGTAGTGCTGGAGGGTGTGAGTAGAGGAGCAACAGGAGCTGCCTCTTATTCTGGAAAGTTCACTCCAACTCATGGTCGGGGGGGCTGGGGGATGAGGACCCTGAGGGGAACAGGGGGCCAGGGAGGAGGTGGGTGAGGGTGGAGGCTGGGACAGGGTGAAGGTGGAGAGAACAGGAAGGTCTGAAGGACCTGCTATGCTAGCCAGGGGCAGGCGGGGAAGTTGAGGCAGAAAGGGTGGGAAAGTAACACAAGTAAGAGGTGAGGAGAAGGCCGGCTGAGAGCAGGGAGTTAGGAATGGAAGAGGCAAAGGAGGAGAGGTTAGAACCCTAGAGGGTAGGAGCAGAATCCGAGAATTTCAGAAAGTTAGATGGAGAAGGTTCCTGGGGTTTTCAATCTTCCTTTACCAGCAAAACACTTCCTTCAAATGAAGTCAGATGTAAGAGCCCAATTGATAGAAGGAAAGGGGAGACTTTTCTTTCCTGTTGAAGAGAGAGAAGAAACTATAACTGCCCCATCACACTCACACATATATAACCCCATCACTCTCCAAGTGGCCTGGTGAGGCACCCCCTGGGGAAACCCTGGCTCTGCGGAACACAGATTGAGAAGCCTGGGGTAGGTTAACTTTGTTGGTTTAGAGATCGTCTAGCTGCTGGCCAGAGGCGAGACAGCGAATGTATCTCCCAAACCTGGGGAGACCTCCCAGGTCTCACCTGCCTCATGTCTGGCCTAAAGTCTCCCCTTCCAGAAGTTCTTCCAGGCCCCTGTATTTATTGTCACCACCGGTGGCTTCTCCTTCCTTCTCCTGGCCTTTATTTTTCCGAGGAGGAAGCAGTCCTAGCAAAGCATGTTGTTGGGGGGTGGGGAGGTGAGAGTTAGGGTTAGGGAGGCCCCAACTGTGACCTCTCACCCTGGTTCATCCCCACCTCCCCAGCCCAGCCCACCTCCCAGTGCTGGGAATCCCTCTTAGTCCATCAGCCGTGAAACCTGGGGGCGGGGGGAGGCAGCTCAAGGCAGGCGTGTGCTGTGCTAGGCTTTCCACACTGCAGCTGCCCTGCTGTGTCTGGGCAGCCTGGGAAATTGGGGCGGGGGGGTGTGTTCTGGCCGCTGGAGAAGCTCACCCCAGAGCTGGACTCCCAACAGGACCACAAGAGCTGCCCTGCCCCAGCCTGGCCTGGAGAACGCCCCCACCCCAGGGAACTCCCTAAGGTTCTAGCTCTGTCTTCTCTGGTCCTGCGGCCCTCCCTTGGGAGCCCATGGGGACTGGCCCAGCTGGAGCCTTGGGGCCAGCAAGAGGGGGATGAAGACCTGCCAGGAAGGATTGCCCCTCAGGTCTTCTTTGCCCCTTGCTTTTCCTGACAGCCTGAGGGGGTGGTGGCTCCTGGCATAGGGTGGCTGGAGAAGGAGCATGAGCAGCCATGCCAGTCTCGGTTGTGTTTCTCGTTGTGCTGGGGCGATCCCTTCAGTGTATACACCATTCTTCAAGTTGCCGAGGCCCGTTGCACAGGGAGGCCTCCCCCTTCCATGGCCACATTGTTCCAGCAGCCTCACAGAGGAAGGGAAAGGCTCGGCCCCAACAGTCGGCCACGTCTATCGAAGGCCTGCACCCCCACATGTGCCTGCTGCTCTCTTCCTGCCCCCAGCAACTGCCAGCCAGCACACAGCCAGCCCCAGAAAGCTCCAGGAGCCAATCGAGGCCTTGGGCAGGGCTGCCCCAGCTCCTTTCCCCTGTTCCAGAGACTCTGGTGATTGTCCAGCTTCTTTCTGACAAGAGAGCCCAGGAAAG
This sequence comes from Cabassous unicinctus, assembly GCA_029593785.1. NCBI lineage: Eukaryota > Metazoa > Chordata > Mammalia > Cingulata > Chlamyphoridae > Cabassous > Cabassous unicinctus. The sequence goes on from JAQZBX010058801.1 coordinate 5,704, forward strand.
GACCCTGGCCCAGCCGCAGCTCGTTCTCCTCCTCAACTGAGAGACACCACCCCCTAGCCAGGCAGATGTCTGGGCCCCTTTCTTGCTCCCCTGCCCCTCCCTGCCCTGCCCATCACTCCCCACCCCGTTCTCTCTCCCTCTTCCCCACTCCTGGGAGGTTGCCCAGGTGTCCAGCTTGTCCTCTCAAGCCAGCCCTCAGCCCCTCGGCACTGCTCCTCCCTCTTACACCAAGGATGAGAGCTTCGAGTGCCCACAGCAGGTGGCTCCTGGCAGGAGGCATCAGCCACCCTCTGAGAATGCCCACGGGGGGAGCCTGGTCTGCCAGGCCCTCTCCCCACCACTGCATCCGGGTCCCAGGGAAGCCAGGAGGATGCCCTCTGGCTCCAGGACTCGCCTAATCCACAAGCACATGTGCCCTCATGCTTCTGATGATGAAGACTAATTGCAGCAGCGGTCGGTCCCAATAGGAAACTTGCACCAATTAAAATGAAAATTCGTCCCGTGGTTTGCAGGCGGGAGCTGGAGCAGAGGGTGTGAGGAAATGTTTACACAGACATGCAAAGAGCTTGCCCAGCCTCACCCAGGCTAAGGGGCCCATTGGAGTGGAAGCAACTAACTTTGTCAAGTCGGAGCCTGGGATGCTATTTAATTAAGACCAAATCAGGCAAAATCCTTGGCTTTCCATGCTGGGCACCAGGGACAGCAGGTGCAGGACAGGCCCTGCTCCCTCCTCTCCAGAGTGCCCTGTGGGAGACGTCTAGCATCTCCTTCTGCGTCCAGGTTCGAGTCCATGGCCAAGTACACTGATCACGTTCAGTGGGGGAGATGGCGGCAGAGCGGTGCCGTCCCAGGAGGGATACCCATGCGTGCAGAGCACGTAGCTCGCCCTGAAGGTTCACACAGCAGCAGCACACAGAGCCCTACAACACCCACAGAGGGGTGCAGGGATCCCAAGGCCACACAACCAGGCAACAACAGAACTGGGATCCACAGTTGAACCCTGCATCGGTGACACCACGGGCAGTGCTGGGAAGGGAGGCAGGTATAAGGGAAGTTCCGAGCACAGCCCCCTCCCCCACAGAGTGTGTGTGTGAGGCTGATGGAGGTGAGCACAGCCCCCTCCCCCACAGAATGTGTGTGTGAGGCTGATGGAGGTGAGCAGAGCCCCCTCCCCCACAAAATGTGTGTGTGAGGCTGATGGAGGTGAGCAGAGCCCCCTCCCCCACAGAGTGTGTGTGTGAGGCTGATGGAGGTGAATGCAATCTCTCTTCCACAGAGTGTGTGTGCTTGTGTGAGAGGCTGGTGGAGGTGAGCACAGCCCTCTCCCCCACAGAGTGAATGTGTGTGAGGCTCATGGAGGTGAGAGCATCCCCTCCTCAGAGTGTGTGTGTGTGAGGGCTGATGGAAGTGAACACAGTTCCCATCTCCACAATGTGTGTGTGTGTGTGAGGGCTGGTGGAGGTGAGCACAGACCCCTCCTCCACAGTTTTTTTTTTGTGTGTGTGTGAGGGTTTAAGGAGGTGAGCACAGCCTGCTGCTCCACAGAGTGTGTGTGTGTGAGAGGGCTGGTGGAGGTGAGCACAGCCCACTCCTGCTCAGCAGAACGTGTACTGGGGCTGCAGGGGCACCAATCCTAGGCTGCACATGGCCTGGCTGGGAAGTGCCCTGGGAGTGGTGGGCTTTGAAATGGATCCTAGAAGAATCATTACGATTGTTAGTTCAAGACGGCTTATACCTGCATCTCCACACCCCTTTGCTGCCAGGGCCCCTCCCAGATGCTCACAGTTGGTGACCCCAGGAGACCAAGGGGAGGCATGCACCCAGCACTCCCAGGCTAAGTTAAGACAGGGCCTTGCAGCACAGCAGGCAGAGTAGTGTGCGGGCTCAGCGGGCACTGGGGGCTCTGCTTCAGGACCGCAGGCCCATGGAGGAAGACAGAGGTGGGCCTCGCCTGGATCTCCCTCTCCTGCCCCTCGGGGACCAGGGCCAGGCCTGGCAGATGCCCCAAGGGAGGGGAGAGGAGCCCCCACCAGGCTCTGCTGATCCTCACTTCTTGCCCGGCCCTGCTCGGGGACTCGGGGGGCCAGCGGCAGAGGCGTAAGCTCTGTACAAACATCCTGTCTTCTCCCCAGGACGCGTTTTAATAAAAGATCGTGGAAATGTCAGCGCGCCTGAACAAATAGCCACGTTTTGCAGAGGAAGAGCAGCCTGCTACCAGCGCCCCAGGGCCCAGTCTTCCAAGTGGCTTTGGGAAAATTGCATGCCAGAGAGAAAGGCATGGAATTGTTTCCCACCACAAGGTGAGCCTTTAGGGTCGTGGATGACTGAACCCAGAGAGGTGGGCTTGCCAGGACCCGGGAGGTCCCCAGAGCACTGTGCCCTGGCACCCCAAGAGCCTGGGCTCTCCCCAGACCAGGGCCTATGTCCTGAGGACCCAACAGCTCGGGTGAGGCCATGGGCAGAGGGGTGGGGTGCACTGACAGTCCCTGAATAGGGCTCTTCTTAGGCAGGATGCACCCCAGCTTCCTCCTTATCCAAAACCCAGAGCTCTGGGTTAGGGGAGGCATCCATGGGCCCTGACTTGGGATCTGGCACCAAGAAAACTTCTAGGGTGAGGTGGGAGGCCCTCGACACCTCACTGTGTCCACTGAACGGGGTCATGGTGAGGCCTGCAGGGGCTGAGGAACTTACCAGTTGAGGAGCTCCCCGTCACCCCACTGCAAGTTGTTCTTTCCTCCTGGATGGGGGAAGGTCCAGCTCCAGCCAGGTTGGCCTGGCCCAGGCTGGCTTCACAGAACCCTCGGTGGATTCAGACCGCCCCCAAAGTGGGTGACCAGGGGAGAGCTTTGCACAAAAACAGCCAAGCTCTCAGCCCAGATACAGGGGTCTCAGTGAGTGAGGCCCAGGCCTCAGGCCTCTGGTCTGGCTCTCACAGGAAAAGGGCTCAGAGATTTTAGGGCCTGCAACGAGGTGACAGACTCATCCCAGGCCCCCGTGACTCCCCTGGCACCGAGGAGGAAGGTCGACCTTCCACAGGTAGGGCCTGTCGAAGCCCCGAGAGAGTCGGGGCAGAGCCAGGGTGGAAGCTTGTCGTCAAGCCGCTCTGGGGCAGCCACACACTGCCCTCATCAGCTGGTGACCTTGGCCAAGCTCCCAGAGCCTCCACTGCTCCATCTGCCGCACGTGTGATTAGGAGAGAACAAGATAACATGCTTGAGGCAGGCACGGGGCCCGGCGCTCAGTTAATGGCGGTTTCTCTCTCTCCCTCCTCACAATCTCTCTGGTGTGGGTGCCAAGGTGGGCCCTTCTCGCTGTGGAGGATGCCATCCCTGGAAGAGGGTGCTCAGTGTGGCAGATGGTATTTCCCCAAAAAATGGCCACGAAGATATTTCCAGTCACACACGTTCTTTCAGAAGCTTGCCCCTCCCCGACCAAGATGGAGTCTACTTTCCCTCCCCTTGAACCCGTTGGTGGGGAGGGTGTGGATAAATAGAATGAGGCAACAGCTTTGCCGTGTGACTTCAGAGGCTGGGTCAGATAAAGCGATTCTCTCAGGAGGTTCAACCTGGGAACCCAGCCGTCATGCTGTGAGGGAGCCCAGCCACGCAGGGAGGCCCCAGTTTCTAGATCGGGGGGGGGGGGCTTCCAGATTTCTGCAGCCCCCAGCACTTGAACTGCCCCAGCTGACGTCCAGTGGAGCAGAAATGACCGTCCTCTCCCAAAAAACCCTGCCTGATTTGCAGTTTCATGAGGAAATCAACATTGTTGTTAGGCCACAAAGCATTGGGGTGCTTTTTTTATGCCAGAATCCTGGACCTGGGGCTTTCTTTCCTAGACGTCTTGAGTTGGGCACTGAGCACAAGGAAACTGAGGATCAGGCCACAAGTGTCACTGTCACTCATTCTACTTCTCAGTCCCTGCTTGGAGAGGCTTGTTTCAGGAGACAGGCCCCAGGGGCCATCTGTGCCCCTAGCCCAGGGGTTCTTAACCAGGGGTCCGTGAGCTTGAATTTAAATTCAAAAAACATTATTTTTATGGGGACGTGTTGGTGCGAGTGTGATATATTTATTAAATAATACACAATATAGTGTAGACTTGGTAAGGGGTCCCTGGTTTTCACATGACTGGCAAAGGGGTCCATGGAACAAAAAAGGTTAAGAACCCCTGCCCTAGCCCAAAGCCCAGGGCTAAGGCCAGGCTGGATTTCCTTGACCCTCAGGGATACAGCTCCTTCTACTATGATACAGATGTGCCACTGGCCATCCAAACTTTGTCCCCTCCCATCCTTGCGAGAACCCTGTGTGATCACAAGAAACCTGAGGTCCAGCATAGGCTGAGCCCTTGTCTAAATGTTTCCTGCTTGACCTTGGAAGAAGCACAATTGGGAACGAAATTCAGTCCTGTCTGATTTAAAAGCCCCATGCTAGATGACTTCTCACTTCCCCCAGCCATACCCACCAGGCCCCACCCGCCGCACGGGCCAAGCAGCAGCTCTCAGCCACGTGCCATCCCCATCAATCAATATTTTTAATTACTTACATGATTGACTAATAAAATTCTCCACTGGCTAATTGATTTTTTGCTCAGACACGAGCCTCTGTTTTTATTAAAAGGCTACTTAGGTGAATATTTTTTGTTCGCTTAAATGGGAGGTTATATTTCTTCTGGTCATTTTAGAAGAAGAAAAATGGGAAGGGACAGGAATAGGGGAAGTCTCTGAGGCCGAGAATATTACAGGCCCAAACCTGAAGACCCTGTGATAAATGAGTCAACACCCCAGCTCACCCTAGGTGGCCCATCGGCCGCAAAACGCACACACAGGCTGAGGGATGGGTCAGGCCCGCTGGCCAGAGGGTCCCTCAGGCTGGATCCTGGGCCCCCAACCTCAGCTCCTGGTAATGGCTTTGACAGGTTGCCAGAGCTAGCCAGAGCTGCTTTCATTTTGTAAAAATAATATTAATAATAATAAACTGCAACCCAACCTTCACCTTTTAATCAAAGTGTCTGTTTATTAAATTATAAAGTAACTCATTCGTTACATGCAATTTGGGAAAGACAGGCAAACATAACAACGTACAATAACAGGGCCCGTGGACCGCCTGAGGGTGGGTGGCCGGTGACAAGGGCTGCAGAACTTCCGTCTGCATCCGCAGGGGCCTGAGGCCCAGAGAGAACCATCGCCATAGAAACCACTCAGTTCCCAGTGCCCAGATCAGAGGGCTTTCACTGTTAACACATTGGCACCCTTTTCTGGTTTTGGTTTTGTTTTGCCAAATTGGTATCCAGTTGTAGACCTGGTTTCGTGACGTCCCGTAATTTGAAATGACCTTCAAGATGTATCTGTAAATGACGACAGAGCAACCCGTCCTGAGGGGCATCCCCCGTGACCTTTCCCTGGGCTGCCCCCAAGGTCATCCTCCCTGGGCAGCCATGCAGGGCAGGGCCAGTTCCAGACCAGCTGGGAAGGCTGGGCCTGGGCTGCTAAAGTGAGGGTGGGGGAAGTGCTGGGGGCAGCACAGAGAGAGGGCCCAGGCCTGGGGAAAACATGTGCCCCACCAGGGATGAGCCCGTGGCCAGAGACAGCCCCAACCCTCTCCAGTCCTCAGCCTCCTCACCAGGCCCACGGTGCTTCCACAAGGGGTCTCTCGGGCTGGGTCACTCCCAGTGCCTCAGCTACCCGGCTTTCCTCTCCAAACCTTCCTGCAGGTTCCCAGGGGTGCAGAGGTCTCGCAGAGGATGGGGGTAAGGGAGCAGGCCCTGCCCCTGGCTCAGCTTTGGGCAGAATCCACCACGCAGGGCTTCTGCCCATCTCAACCATAGTCACAGCACCCTGCCACCACTGGTTTTGCCTTTGGTTGACCATGGTCTGCCCAGCAAACAAAGAATGATGGGATGTACACCTGCCAGTGGCACACATGCTCAGGAGGCTCCCAGCCCATGCCTCGAACCCTGAGAAGGCCGCGGTGGCACGCAGAATGACTGGGCGGCGCAGCAGTAGTGACAGGCCACCACGCCATCTCAGCACAGATGAAGGCCGCCCTCAGGCCCTGACAGGCTGCTTCTCCAAAGGGCTTGTTTCTCAGACTCACCCAGGGAGTTTTAAAAATTGTAGGTTCCTTTGCCCAACCCAGACCTGCTATCCCAGGGCCCAGGAGATATGCACTGAGCAGCCCCAGGTGACCTGCCTAGAACTCCCCAGGAGTCCTCCATGAGACAAAGAATAACTGAATGCACACACACACTCCAGGTGTTCCCGGCCCATTCCCCTGAGTGGGAGCCAGCCCTCTCTCAGATGACCTGGCCTCGCCTTCCCCACCTGACCTACTCTCAGTCAAGTACGAGGCTCCTGATCAGACTGTCCCATGGCTTCCAGGTGGCTTGGGGTCAGGAGATGGTCCCAAGCCCAACACTGTACCTGTGGGATCTGGAATATCTCTAGAAACTGCTTCTATTTTTAAATAAAGTAAAACGCACTGTTTTTATTTTTTTTATTTTCTTGGACAAAAATAGCATCTGCTCAAAGCAGAAAGCTGAGGATAGAAAAAAAATCACAAAAGAAAAAAAAAAAAAACACTTGTCCTCCTCCACTGAGAGCTAATGACAAGGGAGGGGAAAGTGGAGACATTCCAGGAGTGCAAAGGCCCAGGGGCAACCGGCCACACACCAGGGATACATCTGTGGGACGCTCTGCTCATTAGTGAGGACCATGCTCAGGCCTCTCTTTGAGTGACTTCTCAGCTGCTCCAGAAGGGGTGACATCCCTCCCCCTGGAACATTTCTTTCTCTCCCTGGGCCTGGGGCCAGCCCAGAGCATGCAGCGGAGCCGGAGCCCATTGCAGATGGCCCTGGTGTTTCTCCACAGCACCTGCCGCCCCATCTCCCTGGAGGCCCCTGAGGTTTAGGCATTGGAAAATCCCGAGGATCCTCAACACTTGGCCCTCTTCTCTCTCCACCCCCAGCTTCGGTGAGCTCATCCAGGCTGGGACTCCAAACCCCTCCACGTGCTCCTGCTGCTCTACGGAGCTCTTGGAGCAACTAAAAGGCATTTGCACGACTCCTGACGCATCCCCAGTGCACACACCCGACCTCTGCAGACCCATCCTCCCCGTCTCAGCAAGAAGCAACCTCCTCCATCCAGTTCTCAACCTATACCCATGGGGCCAGCGTGACTCTGCCCTTTGTCCCACATCCACACCCACACCAGCAAATCTCCAGCACACACCCAGGGTCTGTATGTGCCTCCCCAGCCCTCAGAGCCCTTGTCTCCTCCCCGATCTTCTGCACCACCTTGACTTCCTTCAGGCTCTTTTCAGCTAGATACATCCTGAGAAAGTGCACGTTGGGTCACTAACCACCTTCCCACTATCCTCTGGAGCTTCCCACCTCATTCCCGGCCGTGGCCACTGAATCCAGCCCCTGCCCCATCCCTGCCTCATCTCCACAACTCTGCCTCTTGCTCCTTGTGCTCCAGTCGCAAGACCTCCTTGCTGTTCCTTGAGCCCACCCAGTGGGGTATCCTGGTGCCCCAAAAGCAGAGCCGGAGGCAAGGATTTGGTTCTGATACTTCATCTGGAGGTGGCTTCAGGACAGGAGTGGAGGGGCCAGGAGAGCAAGATCTAGGAGAAAAGTAGATAGAAAGGGCATCACCCATGAGGCCAGGTCTGCCGGGACCCCCTGGGAAGCTTCCAGAACTGTCACTGGGAGGACATGCAGCTGTGGCATTACCCACAGCTCCCAGGGCTGTCCCACAGCTGCAGAAAAACAGAGGTGGCCAAGGGGACACCCTAGGGGCACTGGGGAGGGGTCTTTGCTGTCTGCGTCTTGTCTTAGAGACTGGCTTAGACTGTTCTTCCTCTGGGTGAGCAAGAGGCTCCTTGTTCGCCTCCTTGGGGTGCCTACTCAAAGGCACCCTGACCAGAGCCTTTCCTGAGCTCCATTGGTGCAGCCGCCCTCCCCCTTCCCCTCCCTAGAGGGAGGGGATAACAGCTCTTGTCACCTCCTGATGTTGCATACATTTATCAGATTAATCACCTACCTCCCCCATGGTGGACAGTCATTCGAGGCTTCTCATTTGATTGAACTCGTGAGTGAGCTCCAGAAAAATGAAAACCGGATGCCATGGAAAAATACGGGAGAAATGAAACAGCAGTGATTTTATTTAAATAATTTTTTAAATTTTGCATTTTTGGGAAATTTCAAACAAATACAGAGGAAACTGAATAGTATAACGAACCCCCATGTACCATCACCAAGCTTCAACAATTAACCACCTTCTGCCATTCTTGCATCATCTCCACCCACTCCTCACCTCCACTCAATTACTATTTTTATAGTTGTTTTTAAAGGTGAAATTTACATACATTGGGATGTATAAACATTAGCTGTACAATTTTGGCAAATGGATACAGCCATGTCACATGCTTGCATCATGGTATACAACAAGTTTAAGTAATTTCTTATTGTTTAAAAAATTGAAACTTGGTAGATACACATTAAAGGTTAGTGGAATGTAAGGAGGAAGAATGAATGAGTAAGTGAATTAAATTAAAATCCCAGATCATTGTAACAGAGGAGGCTGCGAGAGGGAGAGGGAGGAAAGTAGAAGCTAGGAGCCTTTTTTTTTTGACAGGGGAGAATATAGCTGTTGATAAAATTTAGACATCAATAGAAAAACATAAATTTAAATATTTGCATTAAAAAGCCATAAAAATAGAATGGGTAATATTCAGTAAAAGGAATATTAAAATAAAAAATTTAAGTTGGTCGTTTATTCTAAAATTTTTGAGAGTTTACTGTGTCACAGGCACTGCTCCAGGCATTGGCGGAACAGCCATGAACAAAACCCACAAAATTCCCTGCCCTCACAGGGCTCACATCTTTGTGAAGGAAGCAGAAAATAATCAAAATAAATAAATACATGGCATGTTAGCTGGTGATAAATGGTATGGAAATAAATAAAGCAGGGAAGCGGGCTAGGAAGTGATGGAGGTGGTTTGCAGTTTTAAACGGCGTGGTCAGGAAGATCGCAGTGTGAGTACAGACCTGAGGTAGGTGAGGAAGCAACTCCCATGGAGTCAGGGAATAGGGAGGTAGAGGAAACAGCAAGTGTGAGACTGTGGTGAGGGCTGGCCTGTTGCAGCAAGGAGACCAGTGTGGCTGGAATGGAGTGAGCAAGGAGGGTAGAGACAGGCTGGGAGCTCAAAGAGGAATCAGGTGACAGGGCTTGCTGGCATACTGGGCAAGGATTGTGTGGCAACAGTCACTAAATGCCCCCATGCATAGTCCCTGGGTCCCCCTCAATGTGGGCTGGACTTGGTGCTTCACCTCTAAAGAATAGAATATGGCAGAAGTGATGATATGTCAATTCCAAGACTAGGTTATAAAAGACCACAGCTTCCATCTTGGATGCTCTTGTTTTCTTGGATCATTCATCTGGGAGAATAGACATGCCAAGGACACTCAGGAAGATCCTGGAGAGGCCCAAATGGTGAGGAACTGAAATCTCTGGTCAGTAATCAGCCAGGAACTGAGATCTGCCGACAGCAATGCAAGTGAGCTTGGAAACGGATCCCACCTATGTTGAACCTTCAGATGAGACTGCAGCCCCCACCAAAAGCTTGACTGAAACCTTACACAGAATCTCCCTGCTAAGCCACTCCTGACTCATACAAAAAATGAAATAAGGGAGTGGACGTGGCTCAAGTGTTTGAGTGCCTGCTTCCCACATGGAAGGTCCCGGGTTTGGTCCCTGGTGCCTACTAAAAACAAAAACAAACAACAACAAGCAAACAAATGAAAGGGCCAACTTGGGAGCTGAAGTGGCTCAGTGGTTGAGCACCGGCTTCCCACATAGGAGATCCCGGGGTTCAATCCCTAGCTCCGGTACCTCAAAAAAAAAAAAAAAGAAAAAGATGAAATAATAAATGTACATTATTTTAAGCTGCTAATTTTTGGGGGCAATTTGTTACATAGTAATAGATAACTAATACATGCTGTGAAAGAAAGAAAGGAGTCAACATTTGGCTTGAGCAACTGGACAGACAGAATTGCCATTTATTGAAATAGAGAAGAATGTGGAAGAAATGGGTTTAAGGAGAAAGATCAGTACTCAACTTTGAACATGTCAAGTTTGTGATGACATTAGACATTGTAGTGGGGAAGTCAACTGAGTCATGGACATTTGAGACTGAAACTTAAGGGAAAATTTCTGAGCTAGAAATACATCCTTGGGAATCATTAGTGTGTAGTTGGTATTTAAAGTCCTGAGACTGGATGAAATCACCAAAGGAGGGAGTGTAGATAGAAAACAGAAGAGGACCAATCTCTGGGCCTGGAGCACTTCCATATTTGGAGGTGGGAAGATGTGGGAAACCATCAAGAAAATGAGAAGGAACAGCCAGTGAAGTAGGAGGAAATCCAAGTGAAGAAAGTGTTTCAAGGAGGAAGGAGTGATCAACTGGGCCAAATATGGCCAAGAGGTTACAGATGAGGACTAGGAATTTACCACTGGATTTAGCAAGATGGAAGCCATAAGTGACCTTGGCCACAGCAATTTTGATGATTTTTTTTTTTTTTTTTTTTTTTGGAAATATTCAATGGATGAGGAAAACTGATGATGCAGGAGAGATTTGCTGGAGCAAAGAGTAGGCATCAGATGTTGGAATCTATCATACAAGGGTTCTCACTGAACAAAGACAGTTTACGCATAGAAGCAAATGAAGAGGGCAGGGAAGTGATCCAAGATGGCATCGGAGTAAGTCAGGAAGGGTGCAGCAGCTCTCTGGCAAAATAAGAAAGGTGTAGAAGCTGTCTGAAGGAGCCACTTTGGGGACCAGATCCCTTCAGACAAGGAAAGTGGGGAAAACTGAGATTTGATACCCCCACAGCTGGGAACACTGCCCATCCCCCACCCCTACCCACGAGGCACCATAGACCTGGCCAGGCCCCATTAGCGACTACCTGCCCCTATTTTGATTACTTAGCCAGGGCAATATTAAAGTTTTAGAAAACAATTAAACTAAAGAGCAAAGAAGAGTTGTGTAATAAAATCAATAGGCAAGAGAGAAGTTGATCAACATAGAAAAACCACCAACATAAACAGATGCCTAAGTACCAACAAAAGATAACAACCAATACTAAAAAAACAGGAAAATAAGGCTCAGCCAAGGTAACAAACCAAGAATACAGATGAGACACAGGATATAAGGCAACTAATAAATGATGTTGGCACAATGTGGAGGGCATGTGGGAATAGACACAGGTGGAGAAGGAGATGTGGGTGGGGTTTGTGGATGCACTCTCCTGATTGCTTCTGTTCTCTCTGTGAATGAGAACGCAAGATAATTAGTACCTGCTGAGAGTTTGATGTTTCAAGTAGAGAATAGAAGGTATAAAAAGGCTGTCTGGAAGAATGGGAGGGGAACAAGTTATTACCAGGCAACTTGAGGTTAGTGACCATGAATTTAAAGTGAAACCAGCTGCATAGATGTGCATACACAGTTAGGCAGAGAGGTGGATTTAACCTAGATAGGGACTTTGCTACGTGCAAAGGTGTAAGGCAGGAAAAAAAGACATGAGCAGTGGAAGGACAGTGAAAATGGGATAAGCCCAATAGATGTTTGATCCTGATGAGGTTTAAAAAACTCTAAAAGGAAGGAATAGAGGGAAAAGAAATAAGAAAGCACAGTAAATAGAAGCATAATGTAAGGGGGCAGAAATAAGTCCAATCATGTCATGCTTCACAATAAACACAAATGGATTAAATTCCACTATTCAGAAATGGACTCAGATAGGGTTAAAACAAATTCTATAGCACTTGGTACTTAAAGTACTAAATCATGATAATAGCCCCCATTTCCACACAGAGGTCTTTGTAGTTTGATGGTAGCTCAAACAATAAATTGATTTAAAGTCTTAAGAAAGAAAGAGAACAAATTCCATGTTTACCAGAAAGAGAC
>JAQZBX010058802.1:0-10833 GCA_029593785.1 Cabassous unicinctus
CTCATCTGTTCATTGTTTTTTTTTTGCTTGTTGTCTGCTCGTTGGTTTTTGCTTTTTGTCTGCTCGTTGTTTGTTTTCTTTAGGAGGCACCAGGAGTCGAAACCAGGACCTCCAGTGTAGGAGGCAAGCACTCAACTGCTTGAGCCACATCTGCTTCCTCAGAAAGCAGATTTGTCTCAGATTGAGGAAAAGCTTTCTAGCACCAGAGCTGGTCAACAATGGAACTTAGAGAAGTAGGGGGCCTCTCATGCTTGGAAGCATTCAAGCCGAGGTTAGATGACCACCTAATAGGGTAAAAGAGATGACCTTGGGTGCTGGCTATGTTCAGTGAGATATTGAACTCGTTACCCCAAGGGTCTTTACTTTGCTAAGGTTCTGTGAATATTTTTTTAGCCAGAGTTCCGTTGCCGTGTGTATATTTGGTATCTCCTAAATGACTTTCTCCTACGACTTTGGGCCTGGTGCTCCGTCTCGATTGCACTGTGGGTGAAAGTTGGCAGGATTGCAAAAAGTGCGTTCACTTCCCTCCCAGTCCAGGAAAGTGGTCTACGTATGGAGTCTGCTTCTGGTTTCCGACCTCCTGCTTCCCTTGGCCAGCATTTACCCAACACAGTTGTGCCCGCCAAGGCTGGGTGGACCCTGATGGGTTGTGTTTAGAAGCTGTGACATTAAGTGATTCATTACCCCTTTCTGGGCAGCCCTAATAAACTCTGGGTGGATACATCACACTACCCAGGTGCCATCCACCCTTGAGTTTTGAAGGCATTCCAAAGAACTCAATGGTGAAAGGATACAAAGTGCTAGCCTTGCATTTTTGACAGCTGTCCCATTTCCTTTCTCTTCATCTCCTCATGTGGTGGAGAGGACACCAGAGCTGGGAGACATCCAAGAAACCACAGAGCTGGGAGTGCCCTGGCCACACTCGGGAGCCCACAGGACTGGCCAAAGTGGTGGTTCCCAGGGCCTGGCTTTGGAGCCAGACAGACCTTGGTGAATTCCACCGCTGCCCCTCACCACCCAAGTGGACTGTAAAAGAGGGATACAGGGGTTTTACCAAAAAACAATGGTGACCAAGTCAGCAAAGCCGCAGGATGTTGTCTGGCAGGTAAGAAATGTTTGACAATTGTTTAGCCAGTGTAGCTATTGTCGTCTTTATTGTTTTCTTCTGTCATTGAACCCTTGAAAGATAATTATAATCTGTTGGGCAAAGGGCAACAAGGAAAGGGTGACCATTTAACTTTTTCCCTTCTTTGAGGATTAAGTACTTAAAGAGAAAGGATGATGTTTTAGTTTCCTGGCTGCTAAATGGGATGGATTATATTGAAGAACATGCTTTTCAGGGGTCCATACAGCTTCCAACCACTACACATTGCAAGGCACCTGGTGGCCTCTCCTGGCTTCTCCCTCTGCCAGGTCGCCTTTGCTGTTATTACAATAACCCAGGGAGAGCCTCTCGGGCTGTTCCCAGGCATGGCCTGGCATTGGCCTCTAGTCTGGGGGGCCCTTGACTTTGTCCTTTAGAACTGACCCATGGAAGTCACGAGGCAGCCTTCCTGGGTCAGCCGAGGTGTCATTGGATCTGGAGTGGGATGGGGTCCCAGGGTCACCAGAGACTATTGGAGATTTGTCTCCCACTTCACCAGTAGGGAGGGAGTTTGTCTGGTGTGGGGCTGAAGCTGCACCTTTTACCTCCTGGGGAGTACCCTGGCTCTCTGTCTTGTTGAGGTCAGTGGCGCCGCACAGCTCTGGCGGCCTGAGGCAGACCTGAAGGGCAGTGGGCTCAAGGCAAGTGAGGTGCCGGGAGACTGAAATCCAACAGAATGGACCTTTGGATGCTTCTAGATTTAGACTGATGGACTTAAATAATCTGAGGTGCTTAGATTACCTAAATATTACTCAGAAATTACAGGGATTCCCATGTTCCCCACCGCTTTTTAACAAATGCTAAGAACAAGGGAGTTCTGGGAAATCCTCATTTCTGCAAATTCCAAACCAAACACACAAGGCTGGTTTCTCTCCAGGCCAGGGAGGGAGTGGGGAAGAGGCCGAAGGCCTGCTTGGCAGGAGGAAATTGCCGTTGCCTGTTCTCTGCTCCTCCTCGGTTCTTTCCCACCCGTGCAAGGATTGTGTCTGTTGAGGTAGTTGTAGAAATGAAACACTTAGCAACTGTGGGGAGGGTTTTTGGCTGCTTCACCGCTGACTGTCCTTTGTCTTGCATACAGCTGGTTTCAGCATTTTACCCCAGACTGATCTTTCAGCTTTGGGGATTGTAGAAAAAGATGAAAGATTAATAGTGGTCAGGATCTTTGAAATGATCTTGGGAAGGCCAGTCTCAAAGGCCAGGCCCAAAGAGCAGGATTTGCCCCAGATGCTGGAAGGAGTTAGGATAAGGCCTGGAAAAGAGAAGATGTGAATAAGGGGACTTTTTTTTTTTTTTTCGGTCACAAAGCTGGGCACTGATTTTGTTCTCTTGATGGATTAAACACTCCCCAGTCCACTGGAAATCCTAGGCTGCAAGCTCAGTTAACCTGTTTTTTTTTTTAGGAAAATCTGACAAAAATGCTGGAAAATGGACTTTAATATAAATGAGTGCATTTGTTTGGGAAATCTGATTGTCAAAGTTCATGGTCCTTTGTCAGAGTTGGGCAAGGCCAGAGGGACGGGTGGGGATTTACTTGTGTCTCCCAAAGGAATGATGGTGGGTAGTTGTCATCTGCCAAGCTTTGCCCTTGGGAACCCTGGCATCTGGGAGCTGGGAAGGGCAGTGTCCATTCCACTCCCTCAGTTTACAGGTGAGGCTGGAAGGACCGATGAGCTCACACCTTGACCTGGCCAAGGTCTTCATTGTTCTCTGCCCTCCCTCTTGGCCAGCAGCCTCCTCGCTGGTGGGTACAGCAGTATTGTGGAAACTTGTGTGCCTCCTTGGATGGGCTTCCATCAGACCTTTTCCTGAGAGGGGAAAACTGGGAATATCCTTGGCAAAGGCACACTGGAGCTTCCCCACAGGAATCTGAGAGGGGCTCTTGATACTTCTCCTTCTCTTAGTGTTAGATTTGGGAAAAGCTCATGTAGATTTATGTTGGAAGCTAGAGAATGAGCTAACTGCCTCTGAGGACAGGAGAGGCTGCATTATTCTTAGAGCCCTGTTTTGTGGCAGACGCTGTGCTGCACCCAGGGGTGAGAAAATAGACGTGGTTCGTGCCCTGGGTGCTTGTGGGGTTTGTTTTAATGGGAAGCAGGGGAACAGCAGAGTCTGGCTGGGGGTGTAAAATGGATGGAAGAGGCCAAAATAAAATCAGAGATTGTGTGAATCCAGGCAAGAGGCAATGGTTGCTTGGGCTAGGGAGAGGGATGATCGAATTGACGTGACTGGCCACCAGGTCTGGGGGGACAAGAGGTGAGTCAGTAATGACCCTGGTTCAGTGGATGCTGTCATTGGCATTTGCACTTGACCCATCTGAAAAGCATCTCCTCCCTGAGGCTGTAGTTGTCAACATTCTCTACTCACGCTAGAAATAAAATATATCCATGTTTATCATTTTAAATTTAGAGTTTGTTTTTTAAAGACAATTCTGTCATAGATCTTTATTAAGTGGTCTTTCATAGTCTTCTGTACAAAACAGATTTTACTCTTTGGAAGGGCTGAGTGATGTTCCATGATCAAAGCCTATATCATAATGTATTTAACCTGCAGGTCTCAACTCTTTTAATTTCCCTCTTTCAGGTCGACCAGTATCTCTATGACATGCGTCTCTCAGACGAGACCCTCCTGGACATCTCTCAGCGGTTCCGCAAGGAGATGGAGAAAGGGCTTGGGGCTACCACCCACCCCACTGCCTCAGTGAAGATGCTGCCCACCTTTGTGAGGTCTACCCCAGACGGGACAGGTACCGCACCTGCGGGGGTCGTGCTGTTCAGGGACCCAAAGAACTGTGCATCCATGAAGGTTCTTTGGTTTCAGGCCTCAGAAACCTACAACCCTGGTTAATGCAAGCATTTAAGGAACTTAGGGAAGGATGTGGGGCCACTCATGGGACAGGCAGGAAGCATGGGAAAGCGAGCAGCCTCGGGAGTCAAGGCAGAAGTATCTTTTGCCAGCCCATTAGGGCCTGCTGCTGGGCGCGTGCCTGCCATCCGTTTGTTATTCATCTGTGTGCAGAGAAAGGCTGCTGGGCTCAGCCTGGCAGGACCAGGCACATTGAGTTCACATGCCTGCTGAGATCGCACCCAGGGATGGAGGTGACAAAAAATGCACCTCAAGATGGTCACAGCCATAGCCAGGCCCACCGTGTACCTACAGCATCCGGCCACATTCCCCAGACGTGCTGGAGAAACATGTAGTACAGCGTGTCCCAGATTGTTCCCTGAACCCATGGAAAAAGAAGGTGGAGTTCAAATAAACTTGGGAAAATGGGAAGAGCCACAGTGCATGTTAGGGTACTAAAGGCTCTGAAGAACTGCAATAAAGAACCCGTGAAGCTTTGTTGGCTCCCCTTGTTTGGATGTGGAATCCTGATTTCATGGCATACCACCCAGCAAGTGATTTAATCAAAGTGGATCATTTGTCTTTACCTTTCCCCCTTTTATTCCAGGACTTTTTCCAGTTACATTGCTAGTTGGTGCTAGTACCATGCTGTTTTGACCATTGTAGCTTTGTAATATATTTCCAGGTCAGGCAGTGAAATTCCTCCCACGTCGCTTTTCTTTTTCATAATGCTTTTGGCTATTCAGGTGCAGTTACCCCTCCAAATGAATTTGGCAATTGCCTTCTTTGACTCTGTAAAGTAAGCTGTTGGGATTTTGATTGGTATTGCATTGAATCTATAAATCAGTTTGGGTAAGATTGACATCTTCACAATATTTATTCTTCCAATCCATGAACACAGACTGTCTTTCCATTTGTTTAGGTCTTTTTAAATTTCTTTTTAACATTGTCATGTGGTTTTCTGCATATAGGTCCTGTACTTCTTTGGTTAAATTAATTCCTAGGTATTTGAGTTTTTTTGTTGCTATTGAAAATGGAATATCCCCCCTGATTTCCTCCTTAGATTGTTCAGTACCAGTGTACAAAAACATTACTCAATTTTGCATGCTGAGCTTGTATCCTGCCACTTTGCTGAACTCATTTATTAGCTCAAGTAGCTTTGTCGTGGCTACTTCAGGATTTTCTAAGTAAAGGATCATGTCATCCGCAAACAGTAAGAGTTTTACTTCCTCTTTTCCTGTTTGGATGCCTTTAATTTTTTTTTTTTCTTGTCTAATTGCCCTAGCTAGAACTTCTAGTACAATATTGAATAACAATGGTGACAGTGGGCATCCTTGTCTTGTTCCCAATCTTAGAGGGACACATAGTTTATTTTAATCCTCAGAATCACTCCCCATTTAGAAATGAGGCACCAGTAGGTGCTATGAAGGGTGACGGGGTATAGGCCAGCTACCCACATCTTTTAGGCAGGAAAAAGAGCTCAAGTGGCAGCTGTCAGGGCCATGGAAGAAACAGGAAGCCCCAAGTCCAGGACCCTGAGGTCTTGACTCACGGAGCTAACTGGTCACCAGGGAGGCATCTGCAGAGTGGTCATGGGGGTGGGGGCCGGTGAAGAGTGTGGGAGAGGATTTGTTCCTGCACCCACATGCCTTCACTGTTTCCATCACATTTTGGGGTCCTTGAGACTTCCTTGCCTGAGGACTTCTGGGGTTGGGGACACCTGGTTTGTCTAACAGACTCAGTATGGTTCCTAAACTAAATCCATGCTTGCTGAAGCCTCACCTAGAGTTGAGGGTCACCTTGCTCAGGATTGTTCTCTGTGTGTGTCTCAGCCCCTTGAAGAGCCCTCTGAGGTGAGGAGCCTCTACAAGTTCTTGGGGTATCCCTCGTGATGACCCCACCTTGGCAGGTTTTCCATACCTACCACTCTCTCTGATAACTACACCTGTTTCAGGCCTCGAGACGACACTGACCCATTGTGGGTGCACATGCCTGAGCACATAGCACGTGCTCAACCAAATGTTTTGGAACTGGGTTGGGGCTGGTCATTTAGCCTGCATTGTGGGCAGGTGGGTACTTTCACTGTGGAGAACTAAGTATGGGGCAAGCTTTTTAAATTCTCATTGCTTTCCTGAAACTGGAGGCACAGAGACCTCTCTCTGCCACTTGAAGTTCCCTTGGTGCTGCACTGTTCGCTGAGTCTCCTGCCCTGACCTGAGGCTGGAGCCCCGGGAACCCATCTTCTTCCTGCACCCCCTGCCCAAGATTGGCACAAGCAAGGGGATTCTTTTGCTCTTTGTAAATCTTGACTTGTCTGACTCAGGGCAGGGAGCCGGGGGTGACTCCTGCAGCCTTCTGGGGCAGGTGGACCAGGGGCAGGACCTGGCTGCCTGACCTCCTTTTCCTGTAGACACTGGGAGATTTTGCACACCTTTTGTCATACCCAGGTTGTTTCTTTGTCACTTCAACTGCTCCAGTGTAAATGGAGACCACGCAGGAAAGGAATGCTGTGACTCGGTTTTATTCACTCAAGCAAAGCAAGTGCAACCTATAGCAGTGGAGCTCAGAGTACAGGAAACCCAGCATCCAGCCTGCCTCCCTCGCTCGTCTGTGGGCCAGTTCCTCACCTTGGCTCTGGGACACAGTTCTCAGATCAAAATAAGGGGTTTGATCCAGCAGTCCCGGTCTATTCTGCACAACTGCATACTTATTAGAACTAGTATGCTGTATGCTTATTTCCCCCCAAATTTCTCTGAAATACTGTAACAGGAGGAAAAACAACCCTCAGTGTCCAGTGTCAATCAGCTGGATACTGGCCAGTTAATGTTAATATGATAGAGCCTTCTGCAACCCATTCTAAAGCAAGAGGTAGAATATGATATGGCAAATGATCTTGTTTTGCAAAATGATAAGATGTATTTATATCCATTTTCCTACATCTGTGAATCCATATCTGTATGTACAGGTCTTTATAAGTGAACAATTAATAGTTATCCTGGGACATAGGTTGGCAATAGCTAGTAAAGTTGAAAATGTATCTATGCAACAATGCAGCAATTCTGCTTCCAACTATATCACCTGAAGAAATCCCATATGAGCCAAGGATATATATCCAAAGATGTTTGCAGCAGTGTTGCTTATAATGACAGCTTATTGGGAACAGTCATTGGGAATGTCTGTTCCTGTGATAGGATGCTATACAGCACTTAAAATAAATGAGCATCTAGCTGTATTTATATCGATACATCTAAAACACAGTGAATGAAAACTTTGCAGAAGAACATATACCTGAGTTGAATGTAAACTAAAAAAAAAAACAACACACCTCAAAGCAATGCTCTACATTGTTTATAGTCACATAGACACTTTATAGGATGATTAGGATATGAACTGGAAAATACACACCAAATAAATGATAGCAGTTGCTCCTGGGAAAGGCAAAAGGGAAATGGAACTGGCCAGGGGAATATGAGGGAATTGAATTTAAAGTGGTCAACGTTCAGGCTTTGAAGTGGGTTTTTTTGTTTTGTTTTGTTTTGTTAGTTGTGGTCATGAATTCGTGTGATGTGGCAATGAGGACTGGTGAATCTTAAGCCTATCAAAAACTAAAATTGTCCCTCAAGAAAGGGCTGCAGTTGTGTGCAGATGAGATTCCTGCCTTTCCCCTGGCTGCCTCCCTGCCCTGCTTGGCCCCCAGGACCTCCGCTGGGGTATCTACCCCCTGGCTGAGCCCACTATCTGGGCTCCTGCATTTAAGCTTCTCCCTTCCACAGAAGGCTCCAGACCTTCGCTGGCTATTCAGTGTTGGTTTCCTTGGAACCATAAACTCCTGTTTCTTTCCATCATTCCTTTTCAAACCTGGGACATTAGACCTCGGATCTAAATCTCTAGCCATGAGGGACCTCATCCTTAAACCAGTAGCTTTCTAACTTTCTAACATGCTCACAGCAAGCAACACGTACATATAAATGTTCATATGCAACTGAAACAAGTTTCAGGAACCAATGTTTATTCTTCAGTGTGATGTAGCTGGAACGTTTCTCTTCTCTTCTTTGAATAGGTTGATAGTGAGGACCCACTAAATTTTTTTCAGCTTGTGCTTTCAAAACCACGGCCTTACCTGATCCTCACCCAATCATTTTGGACTGGTATTTGTAAAACTGGCTACTTTTTTTGCCAGGGATGAAGTTCACAGTTTCAGTGAGGGGTCAGAGTCAGTCCTAGGTGTGAGTGGGCTTGAATTCAAGTGGTGTGATTTGGAGCAATTCACTTTGGCTCTGATCTTCCATTTTCTCACTTATTTAAAGAGGCAACCTCATGGGTTGATTTTCTGTGAGTTAAAGGAGAATTGAACATGTCGCCTTCCCATGTGTGCTAGATGGCACCTATGCAGCCACAATCCATGCCAGCAAAAGCTAAGCACACTCAGCACACCTTTTATCACCAAGAGAAAGGGGGGAGTGAGCTACCCAGGTCCTTTCTTTTGGAGGAGATTGGAGAGCAGGGAGCAGGTGTGAGGCTTTTCGGTTTTAGCTTCCTGGATGCTAAATTGAATACCATGCAATGGGTTGGTTTAAACAACAGGACTTTATTGGCTCACGGTTTTGAGGGTAGGAGAAGTCCAAAATCAAGGCGACGGGCAGGCAGTGCTTTCTCCCGGGGAACTGTGGCGTTCTGGGGCTGGCTGCCAGCGCGCCTTGGCCTTTGGCTTTTCCGTCACAAGGCAATGTACGTGGCAGCCTCTCCTGGCTTCTCCTTTCTCTTCCAGCTTTTGGCTGCTTCCTATGGCTTCTGTCTGTGGCCTTCTCTCCATGGCTTTCAGTAATAGGATTAAGACCCATCCTGATTGAGGTGGGCCACATCATAACTGAAGTAGACTCATCAAAAGGTCCTGTTTACCCCGAGTTCACACCCACAGGAATGGATTACACTTAAGAACAAGTTTATCCTGAGAACTCCAAGCCACCACACTCCCATCACCAGAGATCCCGCACTGTGAAGGTCCCAACTCTTATACAGATAAGATAAGCCCCAGCTTATCTAATTGTAATCAAAGTGCTGGTGGAAAATATGGGAGTGTTGGCTCTCCGTTTATGATGAAGGCCTTCATTACCCAAAAGGAAAATGACCTTCCCAGATTTATGAGTTTCCTGTCAGAAGGAGAAGGGGGGTCGAGATTGTCAACAGCCTTTGAGCCCCATGAATGGGAGGCATTCCAGGCTGATTCTAAAATACCTACACTTCACAGATAACATGAAATGTATATATCTATAAACAGTATAAGAATATCTTACTCAGATGACTAAATTTGATGTCATCCAGTGTATATAGAAAATGCCCCCTATTTTTTTTTTCTTAACAGTGTATAAATATTGAAAAAATTGTACAGTGAACATCCAGATTCTGCACTGATTTTACTATATTTCCTTTATCTCATCAGTCCATCTTATTGTTATTGTTTTTATGCATTTCAAATATGACTTCGTGCCATTAAAATGAGAAGTTTGGGGGAGCGGTTGTTGCTCAGTGGTTGAGAATCTGCTTTGCATGTACAAGGCCCCGGGTTCACTCCCCAGATCCTCCTAAGGAAGGAAAAAAAAAAAAAAGGCAAAAGGATAGGAAAAGACATAGCATGTGAACAATAGTCAGAAGAAAGCAGCGGTAGCTATACTAATAACTCACCAAGTAGACTTCAAAGTAACAAGTAGTAGTTAGAAATAAAGAAGAAAAACAAATGAGAAGCTTAACTGCAAGCCAACTGAAAATCTGCAAGCATTCCAGCAGCAAGTTCTGATTTAGAAACAAAGCATCTTTTCGGTCTTTACCGCCCTCATTGTCGTGGCCAGATTGTTTAGGTATAGCTATAACTTAAAGCAGAGTGAGATGAAGGCTTTTTGACACTTCCCCTACACGTTCCTGAATTGTAAGTTATTTTCCCAGGTGTGTATATATCTGCATTGTCTAGGCAGACTTAACTCCCTGGAGATGAGGGAATGACGATGGACGATGATGATGATTAAAAATTATATGCTTGTTAAAGGACAGGTACTGTGCTAGTCAGTGTCTTTGGGCTCTCTTATTAACTCTCACAGTGACTGGATGGTAGGCACTGTGGTCCCATTTTATAGAAAAAGAAACTAGATTTAGAGAGCTTAGGCAACTTGCCCAAAGTTGCATAGCAAGCGAGTGATAGTGTTGGGACTTGAGCGCAGGCAGTTGTATGCCAGCACCTGGGTCCTTAACCACCCAACTAGTTGCACATTCTAGACACCTCCCCAAATTCCCCACTGCTAGCACAATACACTAATTATTCTAGTAACCCAGGCTTTGCTGTTTGGTTTATTCAGCAGAGCCCATCCTCCTAGACTCAGGTCTAGTACTGGCAGCAGTGTGCTAAACTACCTTGAGCCCTGCCTTTGAAGAGTGAAAGTTGTCTCTGTGGAGATAAGGCTTCCATAGATGAACCAATTAGAGAATGATACCGGGTCATATACCGCCAACACATGATATGATAAAAGGGAGAGGCAGCTGGTGATAGGTGAGATTGCAGGGAGGCTGGTAAAACCCTGAAAGAAGCCCTTATCTTGGTTGCTCAGCATTATATCAGCAGATATGCGGATATCAACAGCTACACACCAGCTAGTTAAATCAGTGGATTTATGGGGTACCCACAATATAAACGGAAGATTGTATTGATAGATGGCGTCCATATGGTGCTGGTGTTTTTTAAACATTTGCATGTGCCAGGCATTGCCACACACCTTACACATTCATCGCATTGAGTCCTGACAAAAGCTGTGTGTGTCCGTCCATCTGTCCATGTCCTGGGGTTGGGGGATAGTGCTGAC
>JAQZBX010058803.1:0-17664 GCA_029593785.1 Cabassous unicinctus
ATGAACCTTGAGGACATGATGCCGAGTAAAATAAGGCAGCCACAAAAGGAGAAATATTACATGGTCTCACTAATATGAACTAAATACAGTGAGTAAACTCATTGTTAAAACCTAGAGTATTGGATACCAGATTGAATAAGGGTTGAGAAGGGGGAGCTGATGCTTAATATCTGAAGAATTTTTAAAAAGTTCGATTGTAAATGTTTGGAAATGGATAGAGATGATGGTAACACATTATAGTAAGTATAATTAATACCATTGATATATAGATGTGATAATGGCTGAAATAGGTAGTTGAGGGTTGTAATTTTCAATAGAATGAAAACTACAGTATAAAATTGGTACTGTATAATATAAAGAACTCAGTAGTAAATAAGAAATTTGGTTAAAAGTAAAAGTACAAGAATGATCTTCCATGAACCATAAAAGAATCTATGTCTCCAGTAAAAGGTATTAAAAATACGGTAATATATGCTAAATTTTCAACTAATGTAACTTATGGTCTCTAGTTAGCAGTAATATTGTGATAATTTTTCATCAATTGCAATGAAGGGCCTACAATATTTTAACATTCTTTCCTCAATTGTAACAAAAGTGTCACACTGGTACAAAGTGTCAACAATATTGGTGTATTCAGAATGTTGTATTTTTTGCCTGACTTTTCTGTAAACCTATACGTTTTTTGAATTTAAAAATTCTGGTTAAAATCACAAATCTAAAAATGCTCTTTCATGATCTAGAACAATTGTACATCATTATTACAAGAGTAGGGTTGTATAAGGGGAAAATAGAACTAATGTAAACCATGGGATGTAGTTTAAAACAACATTTTAATATTCTTTCACCAATTATAACAAAATTATGACTCCAATGCTAAATGTCAATAATGGGGGGGAGATATAAGTGGTATCAGTTTTTTCTTTTGGGGATAATGAATATGTTCTGAAATATTTTGTCGTGATGGAAGTACAACTCTGATTATAATGAAAGTCATTGATTGTAAAGTCTGGATAGACTTTATGATGTGTCAATATATTGTCAATATAAACTACATAATAAAAAAGGACACTAAGGACACTACACAGAAAGGTACCTAATAATAGGCAACTAGTATTTTGAATAATTTTCCTAACTTGCCTTTATGTATTAAATTTGGACAACCATGCCATGGGTGCATTCCAGTCAGGAAAGTTTTATCTGTAAGGTGGAAGAAAAGTTATGAAAAGAGAGAGGAACAGTGCCACTTCCAGGATTCTGGGGTGTTTCCACTAAGATATTTTTATAATTATGGGCTTCAGTCTACACGTGATTTGGAAAATAGTACATTTTTCATTTCTTTTTAACAATATTTATCTAATGTAGAGAATAAATTTAGGGTATACAACTTTCTTCAGTAAAGTCAGCAAATATCCATTGATATTTATTTCTTCTTTGATTTTATAGTCAAACAATTGAATAAAACTTGATTTCTCAAATATATAATTTTAACTTCAAAAATTTTTGTTCTAAGAAAAGTGCAAGTTTCCTTTAGTTCCAAAACTCATACAAAACATTCAGCATTTTAATTCAACTCTTTAGTGTATACATAGCATCTAACAGCAAATATATCTCTTAGTATTCATTCCTAATAAAATCTTAATTTTATCCAACAAAGTAATTCTGTATATTATAATCTGCCAAGTTTTATGTTTCACCTTTTAAGGAAATATATCTAATTTTAAAAAATTCACACCCTAACCACAACCATTTTGATGTGTTTTCACTGAAGATTTTCAGTCATAGAGAAAATAATTTTTTTAAAATTTTAATTATCATTTCACAAATACAACATGTTAAGTGATTAATGAAATATAAAAAAGGACACAGCCTCAGGCCTGCTCTTATAGAAACATTTATATAGAGAGAAGCAGGGTGAGGTAGTACAAAGACAATATGTACTTTTCAGTAAGTAGTGTTTGGAGAACTGGACAATCATATTGGAGAATTTAATTTTAAATCTGTCTGCATACACAATTGACGTAGATTAAAGTAAAAAATATGGTAGTCCAAATTATAATAATTTTAGATCCTAATGAAGCAGAATTTTCTCATGATATGAAGATAAACTTTTCTTATACAAGATCCAAATCATAAATCACAATGTAAAAGATTGATAAAATTGAGAGCGTGGAATACAAATCAGGATTATTGTATCCTTCAGATATACTGTAGACAAAATTTCATGGGAGGATTTTAAATTAATTTAAAGTACATTAAATTTAAAAAACACAATGACATATCAATATATATAAACACACATTCTGTATATTAGAAACATTTTAAATATCTGTCAATGTAAAGCATTGATGAGAAAGGTGAGGAAGGAAAACTCTCAAAAATTGCAGATGTGAGTACAAATTATACTACCAGTTTAGAAAAAATGTGCCATTGCATATTTTGGTTAAGTCTAAGTTTTACTTGAGTGAGCCTCCTTTTGTCAGTATAGACCTATGTCTTACCAAGGATTCATGTCAATAGTTTATTCAGTAAAGCTCTTCATTCTGGAGTACAAATTGATGGAGGAAGGCCAACCCAAATAGCAAACAGAAAACATTCTATGGCAAGCTTAAACCGGATATTAAATCCACTCTCTTCCTTTCCTTTGTCATTAATCTTGCCTTTGCCAGCTACAAGATCAAGATTTATGTCAATTGGGTACTGGACCAATAATCTCTTAAAGGGAGGAAGACTAAAATATTAATGTAATAAAAATGACCTTAGAATACTCTATTAAAAATAATGACTTACATAGCCAATGCACAATGGCCAGCATTTTTAACAAGAAAATATTTTTTGTTATTGTTCACTACTGAAATTAGGGGTCATAAATTAATTCAGCATTTAAAGACAGAAAAGTGTTTATATATATGTAAAGGGAATAAGTTTACTGCTACATATTCTATTTAACCCTTAAAAATTGGATCAATTCATCTATTAACTTTTCCAAGATTATAGCTTTATATTGTGTACTATGTAGAATGACTGTGCATCAGTGATATTCTTCTGGAGCAAGGCTTGACTTTCTTAACTGCTCAGTATTTAAGAGCCAGCTTTTTGTGAGCTCTTGGCCCTACTGAAGACTTAATACCCAGCCCTGGTATGGAAAGTGACTATCGTGCTAGAGATGTCCTCATGATTGAGTTCTATGTAACCACTAATTTGCCAGTGGGTTTTGGGCTTTCTGTTTAAAAATTTTTAAGTCTATATTTCCTAATTTCTTGAAGAATAGGTGAAGATTATATTTCTAACCTGGGAAACAGAGATCAAACAAACCTGAATTGATGACTAAAACATGTTAATGTAGGAAAAAGTGGGAAAATAAGGACTTTGTGACAAGTGTAAATGTTGTGGAATTCTCAGTACTAGGATCAGTGCTGTTTTGAGGATGAAATATCTGATATCTAAACATATTCCACCCATCTTCTTTTCTATCACCATTAAAAATCTTATTTTTGGGGTATGTAATATAAGCATCTTCATTCACTATATTTCCTTAAAATCTTCAATATTCTTTTAGTCCAAGATAAATGCATTTACCTCTTATCCTGAAAAGATACAAACACAAATAATAGTGAAGGAAATTTTAAGAAGTTGTGAATATCATGGTGAAGACAATGTAAATGTACCCATGAATTATCTTAATACACTTTGGAAGAAAATATTCAAAAACTGGCATCAGTTGAATGGGAGAGGAAGACTTACATGACATTATAAATAGAAGTAGAAAGAGAGGATGAGGTTGGGCAATTTAAAAATCAGAAATATGGAGCCTATGGGTGAGGGAAAGAATATATAATTCAGAAACCTGGTACATTGAACTATATTTTCATTAAAGAAACCTTAACTCTTAGCTTTATTATTTAACACAAGGAGTACTCAGCAGGCAGCCATATGCAGATCTGAAAATATCTATCTGTGATTGCTTCTTTATGGGACTAGAAGTTGAGTATATTGTTAGGGGAAATCAGGGACAGCTTTTGTGGATTAAGCCAGATCTGGATAGGTCTTGCCAAGTGGCAATGAAGGTCCCCTTACAAATTCTTGCCATTTCCACACCCACACATCATTAATTCAAAGCTCACCAGCCAGGTAGCTCCCAGGTACCGAAATACTAATAGCTTCCAAATAGCTCATTCACAATTTTGAACATGTCCCTAGGGTGCCTAAGAACTGCTCAGTATTAAAAGAAATCCTGAATTTGAAAATTAAAGAATATAAACAATTTCCAATGATGCAAATATAATCAGGCAATTAATGAGACTGTGGAATATTTTAAGTCATCTTGTAAATATACTTAAAGTGATGAAGGATGTTTTGAGTCTGTGTATTGCTCTGAGAAAAAGAAATCTCAAATTAAATATAGTTAGACTGCTGATGCTGCTAATGTAAATTACATATATATACAAAATTTCAAGCATTTGAAAGTATATTTGAAGAACATTTATTATAATATAGAATTAAAATGTAAAAATATTGTATATATGAATGAAATATATAATCTCTATAATCTGAGATAGAAATGAAATTGATAATCAAATTTATTTTCTAAATCTAGGAAAATACTTAAGGAAAAAACTTAAGTTTAAAGGCTAATAGCCTACCTCATTCCATAAAATAAATAAAATACACACAGAACTATCAATGCCAAACATTAAAAATCCTTAAAATTCAATATCACAGTATAGGGAGAAAATTGGCAAAAAACACATACCCATATCTGAATACATGGAAAGGTCCTGAGCTGTAACTCCTGACTTCCTAAGTGTGGCACTTGCCTGTAAAGTTGGCAGTGATCTCTTTTCCCAGGGAACTACTGGGCAGATGGCCCAGGTCTGAACAAACCAATTAAAAAGACTGCATCATGGACTTTTCAATTATTGCAATATTGAAGACAAAATTTAATATAATATTTTAGTCCTTGGAGGAGTATTAAAAAATCAGACTTTTACCAGGATTATTATTTTTGGAAAACATAAGACTTGTATTAATGAAATATTTGCTTCTATATTGAATAAAAGATACTGAGACATAATAAGTCTGGCAGGTCCACTGTAACAACTGCAGATAAAAGATTGAATAAGGATAATTTCATTAAAGCAGAACATTCTCTAGATAAGCATTTTAAAGTAGAAATACAGACTTACAATTATTGAATTACAAGGTAATAAAATGTGAATATATTTTAGCTTCAAATGCTGGCTCAGACTTTGGGAAAGAATGACAAAACCCTTAACATCTTTAGAAGATATGTTTGAAAATCTTACTTGTGGGAAAAGTATATTGATGTTATAAGCAATGTGGTGTACTGAGAGAAAAATCACATACCATTTATTGCTATATCTCACCACACTCTAAGTATTGATTCCTTGTACTTCATCATGAAGAAAGCTTAAATGAATTAGCATAGCATTCATCTTTTCATCAAGAATTCAGGAAGAGAACAAAAGCTTCCCAATAATAACCTAGTTGAAGGGTGAGCAGGGAAGCAGCTCTTCCTGTTTTCCAACTTTATTCCTCATTGCATAGCTGTGTCTCAGTTCTATTATTTTATTATGTAACTACTACCCCTGTACAAGAGTGAATACAAGAAAAGAAATTTAAACCATAGATTTCTCTAACCTAAAGCACTCAATATTTTTTTCCAGGATGGCAGTATCCAGTAACTTGAAGTTCTCTCAAAGGTATAGGCACCTGTGAAGATATTCCTATAAAGACATGGTACTTTCCATATGATGGCATTCTTTATTTTTAGTTTAAAATTATCTTAAACATTAAAAGACACATTACAATGTCGAATTTATTTTAAGAAGAATGCATGAATTTAACAAAGGTGGTATTGGGTATGAAAAACTTTCACACAGGTACATAAAATTCACTAGCTTATGTGTAGCCAATTAAACTAGATAATTTTAAGAAAAAATATTAAGCACAAATTAAACTTCTTTGGAATCATTTTTAAGAATTTTGTAATCTGTAAATACCCTGCTTGGGAATTAAACACATCTGTTGAAAATTCTGCCTAGGATAATGTTAAACTCTCTTCCAGAGTCTATATATAATAGGGTTTATGAATGCAACGTCATGGAGTAAAACACTGTGTGATAAGAGTTTTAAGAGAAGCTTTATTTGCAATGGGAGCTTAGACAGCAGTCAGTCCAGAAGTTACAAACAAAATGAGAGTTGACCACTCTGGGGTACATGTGGATAAGACTCTTCTAGCCTTTGTTATAGGCTTCCACATAACTCATCCTAATTACCTTTGAAAATGTATATATATGTGACATAAACGAGAAGGTAGAATATACTAAGACAAAGTAAGCATTCACAGCCAGGACAAAAGCCTCAGAAAATCTAACATTTGAAGGGGATTTCTGAAAACTTTGAGGTGAATCTCAGAAATATTGGTGGATCACATCTGACTCTGTGAAGGGAAACCTGAACATTGTCCCAGGATGATGGACAAGCGTGTAATAAATAAATAATGATCAACGGGCATCTAATAAAGCCACAGTCTCTTAACTTCCATGGAAAAAAAAGAATTCAAAAGAGGATTTGGTTGGACAAAATACATTCCCAAAATATGCTACCTGAGGTTTCCTGAACTTTTGAAAATACAATTTAATGGAATTTATATATCATCACTTCTTAACTCTTTTGCTGTTTTTTGTGACGCTTTATGCTCTTAACAATAATGAAGACAGAATGAAACATCTGTTAAGTGACATATATTCATATAGATACATATATAGCATATTAGAAATTAAAAGGGATATAAGTTTAAATAATTATTAAATTTATTAAACCTAATGAATACTGTATACATTAATATATTAACACTTTTTTTCCAAAATTCATTCATTTCTAAAACCAGGGCATAATGAGACATTGTTTTGGCTTATGAAAATCTCTTTAAACCTAGCACGTTAAGAAAGAACTGGAATTTCCTACTGGTATCTTTATTCATTCTTTAGAGGAAAAAGAGCCTCACACAGACATATTGGCAAAAAATGAAAGGCAATATGATTAGTACTTTTAGATAATCATTAAAATACTTCTCATAATACTGAAATTCTACAAAAAATTCAACAAGTGGTAACTTATAAAGAATAATTGCAGTTTATAATCTGAAAATATACAAAGAAATTTCATATTATGATAACTTTAAATTCATTGAATTAAAAACATTGAATTTTTCATACCCTCGTATTATTTTGTAACACTATACATTGCTCATTTAGAAAATATTGAGTCACATATTTAGCAAACTTTCAAATATGAAATGTTTCTTACACAATAAAAATATGAAACACATTAATTTATTTCACTAATGATTCTAGTAAAGAAGTCTTTCATTACTGGAAGGTTCCTAAGGTTATGTGGAGGACAATTTTCTAAAATTCTAATTTTATTGAACACAAATTTTATCTTTTGCAACAAATTTTTTTAATTTTTAAATTTTCATTTATTTTCATAGATGGAGCCTGTCTTTCAGTAAACTATTTCATTACTGATTTTGGTATTTGACATCATTCTCTTTAATTCCTGATGTATCTAAGTAGAACTTAATATGGTAGGTTTTTTCAAAGAAAATAAAACTTTTTACATTTCTTACCTTTCCTTTTCTTTATCATTTATTTATACTCTTCTACTTACTGGAAGATCACTTTCTTATCCTGGTTTCTTCAGTTAGAAATGATGGTCATTGACTTTAGACTTTCCTCCTTTTCTAGAACAGGCACTTACAATTTTAAACTTCTCTCTATAGACTGCTTTTTAAAATTCTACCAATTTTCATGTGTTGTATTTTCACATCATTGAATTCAAAAAATTTTTGAACATCAATAGTGATATTTTGTCACTTGAAGATTACTTAAATAAGTGCTGTAATTTAAAACTTCTATAGAAGTGATTTCTAATTTAAATCCATATTGGTCACAGAGCATTTGTAGAAAATTAAGTCCTTTTAAACTCATGAAGAAGTGATTAATGACTCAGTATGGGGTTGAATTGATATACTCTCAAGGGATAGGTAATTCCAAACACAATGATATATTACTATAGAACTCAGAATATCAAAAATTAACAAGTCTGGCAATACAAAATGATGGTGATTTTGTTCAACCTAACTTTTTGTACATCTTATAAACATTTGGCTACAAATGTTACAATATATCATAAAGTGTCTAGTAGTTTCTAATAAAATTAAGCAGCTCCTGTGAGTCCTGTTCTCATTATGTACACAAGAGAAATAAGTAAAACCATCCAATAGAAATTTGTAGGATAATATTCACAGCAGCTTTCTTCACACTAAATAGAAAGTGGGAAATGTGCAGGCGTCCAACAAGAGAAAGAATAAACATCCATGAAGTTTTTTAACATAATATTATTAAAATTTGAACAGTGTCTATGGATTCACCCCAACAATGTGAATGAATCTGAAAATACTCATTCATTAGAGTTTTTAAATGCCTTATACAAAGGAGGGGCTATTAAATGATGTCATTTATAAAAATGTTTAAAACAAGAAAAATTAATCCAATGTCACATAAATGAATAGACTAGATATTGTGTGTTGGTAAGGAGGGCAGTAGGAAGATTTTTCAGGAAAGCCCAAGGGAACATTCTGGGATGGTGGTAATATGCTTTATTTTTTTTCACCATTTGTATTTTTTTTTTTGGACATTTGGCTTTTTTATGCAAATGTTCATACATAACGTCTTTATTAATGAGAGTCGAAAGCTGGAAACATGAAAACCTCCACGCCCGGTAAAGCAAAACACAAACTGTGACCAATCCAGAGTAGAGCACCTCCTGTCAATCAGCTAACAAACTCAGCTGAGGAAGTCAGCCAGACACAAAACATAGGAACTGTGTGACCCCAGGAAGCCCTGAGGAGAGGATTCTCATCCGAGGTTACAGAGGGCAGCTAGTGGGTGACTTGGGGGCCGCCTGATGGAGATGGAGACATGGAGCTGCTCTTTCCCTCATCGTGGGGAAACTCGTGGATATGTACTGGCCAAGCCTGAGGATCTGCACCCATCAGCAGTTGTGTCAGGTCGCACAGAAATGACAAGTCGGCGAATCTGAGTCCTGGGTCCCAAAGGAGATGGGGGAGAAGTCCACCCAGAGCACCCATCGAGACGCTGCTCACCCTGTCTCCCCAGCCCCAGCCTCAACCCAAGTTGTTGAGGGAGCTCCTCCTGACCGAGCTCCAGCCACCAGCCACTGGCCCTCCCAGACGAGTCCCCAGGTGGGGCAGCTTCCTCCCAAACCTCAACACTGGCTTTCCAACCCCAAACGCTGACTTTCTCCCACGGCCAAATGGTCCAGACATGCGGGGGTTCTGGAAACACGAGGCAGGACAGTGGCAGGGCCTCGCCCCTGGGGCTCCAGAACCAACGCGAATCACGTCCTGAACGCCCGCGACAAAACCCAGGAGCAAGGCTGGGATGCGGTCTCCGAGGGTCGGGAACCCTGGCGGGGGGGTCAGGGCAGGCCCAGCAGGGAAGGCAAGGCGCCCAAGTTCAGCCCTCACCCACCCAGAAATCGGACCTCCTCCCTGGAGTGGGCCCAGAGAGGGACGCCCTCTGTTCCCGGGGAACCCCCCACGAGGAAGGAGGAAACATCAACCCGTGGATTCGCTCTTCATGCCAACTCGACAATTTCCCTGCACAGGGTAAAATGAAATAAACACTCAGCCGAGCTTGGCGGGTTTAAAGCCCACCTCCTCCGTCCTCTGCCTCCATTGTGAGCAGAGATAAAGGGACACTCTGAGAGCACCGGACACAGGATGGACCTCCGCGGCCATATCTCAGCATCTCCGGCACAGCACGCGGTATCTGCCCACTGTGGAAAGATGAATAAAAACTTTCCGTGAGCACTTGGCAAATACGTTCCCTTACAAGGGTCTGTGCTCTCGGTCCCTGTCTGCTCCTATAAGAGGCTCTTCAGTTAACAGGTCCTCAAGGCACCTGCTGCAGCAGGACCCCGGGGGGCTCGCGGCACACGACACGACATGGACCGCAGACCACCCCTCAGACACCTGGCACGGCCTCACAGGCCTCCCAACAGCTCTTACACCAGCTCTACCCACGCCCTGGCAGCCCCGGGCCAGGCAGCTGCCCCTTCTGAGCACGGGAAAGACCGGCCAGATATAGCTCCAGGGAGGAGGAGGTGAGGAAACAGCACTGCTGCAGCCCTCGGTGTGCTGACTCTGCTCCAGCGTCAGAGGACAGCGAGTCTGCCCAGGACGCACGCTCCCCGCCGGCCCCACTGCTGGGATGGGACCGGGGCTGCGTCTAATCCCGACCTCCAGTCACTGCAAAGCTCACCTACTGGACCCCGGCAGAGGGGGCCGCACAAGCTTGCCGCCCGTCATGGGGGCCCCCTCTGCCATCACAGCGCCAACACTCAGCCCCTCAGTGCTCGAAACTCGGGACATGCCCCTCACCTCCAAGCCTGGCAGAAGTGGGATTCTGGCAGCTTAGCTTCCGCGGGGTCCCGGTGCCCAGACCGTCCCCATCTTGGGGAACAGAAACAGGGGAGTTAGTGCAGATTCAGGGTCGGCCAAGCAGGGGACCTCCATGTCATGACCTCTATGCAGGTTGTAGCCCCAAGACACACAGCAAGGGCTGGTCGACCTAAAAGGACACACAGGAGAACAGAACCACAGCTTGGGAGGAGACAAGGCCAGCTGCTGACAGAGCCAAGGACTCAAATATCAGACATTCCAAAAGCCTAGCAGGCCTGGCTCTGCAATGGAGGTGTTACATGATGTTCAATTAAGCGTCTTGATTACATGTGCCCAAACAGATGCTGAGAGGCATCCACGCCCCCAGAGCTAAGGGAAAAGGAAGCAGGACAAGGAGAAAGCAGGACAAGGGGAAAGCAGGACCTGGACCACTTGGGGGCAGAGGAGGGAAGGACAGAAGGGGAGATGCTGGAGTCAGATGGCCCTGGTGGCGGCATCTTTCCCAGCACTGAGGGGTGTGTGGAGGCACAGGGCCATGACTACATCTTAGAAAGAAGCGACTGGCCACAGTGGACACCAGAGGTGCAGTGGGGAAGTTGGAGCAGTCATGAGTTACTGGCAGGTAGAGCAGCAGGTGGGCAAATGGGTTCACTCACCGGGAAGGTGCCCCTTCCCTGGGGCGACACCTGAGGGCAGCATAAAATCTTCTGAATCCCTTTCAGGCCCTTCAGGGCCAGAAAGCTCTGTGGTTGATTAGCAATGTCTGTCCCTGACAAGGTTCAGGGAATGCTGGCACCTGGAGGGACTTTCACATCACCCCATTCACCCCACTATACTCCGTGATCACCCATCATCACCCACCAATACCCACCATCACCCACCATCAACGACCATCACCCCCATCATCACTCCACCCTCATGCACCATCACCTGTCAACACCCACTTTTACCAACCACCTCCCACCTTCACCTGTCATCAACCCATCCCTGGATGCAACCCCAACCTTCTTGCTAGGCTTTCTGGCCCACTCTGCCCCACAGCCAAGCTGTGGCTACAGGCTTTAGATAACTGACCACTGTCCCTGTGCCAAACCAAGCAAAACAGGGAGTACCCGAGGCTGAAGACTGGTTCTGCTCTCCAGGAAAAGGCCTCCCCATGCAGTCCCTGCCCGGGTAGAGATTAGGGCCTGGCTAACAGGTCCTCAGGGTCCAGTGGGCAGGCAGCTGGAGGTTCAGGATGCCTGCTCAGAATGTTCTGCGGGCTCCATCGGCTTCCTGGTGATCAGCAGGGCAGATGCCCCGGGTCTCACCATGCTTGGCTGGACACAGGTGTAGATTGAGCTGGTGTCTTGAGGAGACTCATGGCCAGACCCACAGCAGCCCTGTACTCAAGGATCCCACTGGTCCCCAGATGCAGGCTCCTTCTGGGCAGTGGTGACCACGGCAGTGCTGACCTCATCACCAAGCAGCTGGGATCTAAAGCACGAGGCCACCACCTGGCGTC
This sequence comes from Cabassous unicinctus, assembly GCA_029593785.1. Lineage (NCBI taxonomy): Eukaryota > Metazoa > Chordata > Mammalia > Cingulata > Chlamyphoridae > Cabassous > Cabassous unicinctus. Next base: position 12,015 of record JAQZBX010058803.1, read on the forward strand.
CTGTTCCAGCTTCTTGGGATACAACACCTGTGCAGGTTGCCCCAGTCCAGGCTCCCCCCCTCACACAGCACCCCCAGACATCAGGACCACACTGACCTGCGTCAGCCTCCTAAAAGGAAGACTCCAACAGATAAAGAACCCTGGGAAAAAAGCCCAAGATAGAGAACCCTGCCCAGCCTTCATAGCACCAACAGGGCCCTGCAGGATCCCTGGACACCCCTTTCCTTGCAGGCTTGTCTGCCCTACATTTCATCTCAGGGTTGGACCAACTGCTTCCCAGATCTCCTCGGATGTCATACTGAAGATTTGAAACTTGGGTCACAAAATCAACTTAGTAAGTCACAATGAGCAGTTTCTTCGATGGAAAAGATGGGACAGGATAGGATAGGGCAGAGCAGAATAAAATAGACTAGGATAGAAAAACTTCAGAGTGATGTGGACAGTTGTCTTTTCAAGTCTTTTGCTCATTTTGTAATTGGGTAGTTTGTCTTTTTATTGTTGAGTTGTATGATCTCTTTGCATATTGTGTATATTAAACCCTTATTTTATATGTAATTGTCAACTCTTTTCTCACACTGAGTTGGCTGCCTTTTCACCCATCTGATAAAGTCCTTTGAGGTGCAAAAGTGTTTAATTTTGAGGAGGTCACATTTATTTATTTTTTTCTTTTGTGCCTCATGCATTGGGTGTAAAGTTTAAGAAACTACTGCCTACCACAAGATCTTGAAGATGTTTTCCTGCAGTTTCTTTTAGAGTTTTATGGTTGTAACTTTTATATTTAGGTCCTTGATATATTTTGAGCTAATTTTTGTATAAGATGTGAGATAGGGGTCCCCTTTCTTTCTTTTGGATATGACTATTCAGTTGTCCCAGCACCATTTATCATATTATTCAAATTCCCTGTTTCTTTATTTTCTGTCTAGATGTTCTATCCAATCCTGAGAAAGATGTATTGAAGTCTCCAACTATTATTGTAGAGGCATTATTTCTCTCTTCCATTTTGACAGTTTGTGCCCATGTATCTTGTGGCACTCAGGTTATGTGCATAAATATTTAGTAAAATTATTTCTTTTTATTGAATTGCTCCTTTTATTGATAAAATGACCTTCTCATGCCTTATAACAGTTTTGTATGTGAAATCTATTTTGTCCTATATTAGTAATGCTGCTCCAGCTCTTTTTTGGTTACTATTTGCATGGAATATATTTTTCTAGCCTTTGACTTACTTGCATCCTTACCTCTCAGGTGTATCTCTTGTAGACAATATATAGATGGCTCATTTTTAAATATTTTATTCAAGTATATCATTCAGACATAAATATACATAGTAACTGAGTAATAAATGTGAACTTACAAAAAAAAACATGCATAAGCTCATAATATTTTTATCTGTTCTATCAGACTATGTCTCTTCATTGGGGAGCTCAAATGATTAATATTCAATGCTATTACTATAAAGGCATTGCTTACTTCATCCATTTTGTCCTTCAGGTCTCTGTTTCAATATCTTTCTATTGTTTGTCTTCTTAAACTTTAGTTTACCTTTCCTAATAATCTTAATTTCTACTATCTTCTCCAAATCTCTTTCCCTCATTGTATTAGTTAGCCGAAGAGGTGCTGATGCAAAATACCAGAACTCTGTTGGCTTTTATGAAGGGTATTTATTTGGGATAGAAGCTTACAGTCACAAGGCCATAAAGCATAAGTTACTTCCCTCACCAAAGTCTGTTGCTACATGTTGGAGCAAGATGGCTGCCAGTCTCTGCAAGTCTTCAGCTTTCATCTTCCTCCTAAGGCTCCATGGTCACAGCTCCTTCCATTCTCAGCTATAGGCTAGCATAAGGCTTGTCTTTCTCCCCAGGTCTCATTTCTTTCTGGGCTTTCTCAGCTGTTCAGGACTCTAGGTCGGTTCAGCTGCAAATTTTCAGGTGAATGGCTTGACTGTCTCCTCAAAGCTCCAGCATCAAATCTCCAACTCTCTCCTCTGCCATGTTGTTTTCTCTGTGAGTCTCCACCCACCAAGGTTGGGGGAACTCAATGTTTTAGTGACATGGCCAAATCAAATACTTAATGATAATTTAATTGAGTAAAAGTGAAACCTCAGAATTTAATACATTTAAAGAGGCGCAGAGGAAAACTACAGTTTAAAAAACAATCCAAAATCTATTTTTGGAATTCATAAACAATATCAAACTGCCACACTGTCTTTTTCCCTTCAGGGTACTGCACTCCTTTTTAGTATCTCAAGTAATTATTGTTTTATAGTAACATATTCTATCAATTTCTGTTTGTCGGTGTAGCCGTTGAGCAATTTGATGTAATTATGAATTCCAAAAACATAATTGGATCATGCTTGTAAACTAATCTGTTAATCTGAGCATGATTAAGTTTTGATTAGGACATTGACAGGGCCACGTCAGTAGGGCATTGAGGCCCACCCCTTGGTGGGTGGGGGAAGAAAATATAAAAGGTATCACAAAGAACAGAGCTGAGCAGTTTTTGAGAAGCAGTTTTGATGTTGGAGTTTTGATGTTGGAGAGAAGGCCCCAGGAGAAGAGAGCCATTCACCTGATAGTCTACAGCTGACCTTGTGGAGGAACCAGAGGAGCTAAGCCCAGAGAGAAATGCAGCCCTGATAAGAGAGGAACCCACGAAGCCTGAACCCTGGCAAACATCAGCAGCTGTCTTGCTCCAACACGTGGCAATGGACTATGGCAAGAGAAGAAACTTAATGCTTTATGGCCTAGTATCTGTGACTTCTACCCCAAATAAATACCCTTTATAAAAACCAACAAATTTTTGGTATTTCACATTAGTACCCCTTTGGCTGACTAATACAGTTGGTGAAGACTTTGAACTCAAACTCATTTTTTTTTTCAATTTCAAAACTTTTTTTTTTTTTGTAAAATGATATATAAATACATATGCATATATGTGCATTTGGTTACATAAATGTTATTTGTTATATATATATATACATTTTTTAAAGGTGCCTAGATTACCTAAATATTACTCAGAAATTACAGGGATTCCCATGTTCCCCACCGCCCACACCTCCAACAACATCCTACACAACATTCTTCATCCTTGTGATACAACAACCACAATGGATATACACATCCTGGGGCCTTGCCACCAAGCATAGACCACAGTTCCCATCACAGGCCACACTCTCTCCCACCCAGTTCTGCATGGCATATTCTGATGGAAAATGGCCTACATCCGTCGCCGCTTCACCACTCAGGACAACCCCCAAAGTCCCAAAAAAGCCCCAGTATTTGAACTGCCCCTCCTCTCCTTGCCCCAAAAATGTCCAGTGGCCAACGGCTCCACCTCACTGCTACAATTACTTCCATTGCTTGAATCACAATATGTCTACAACAGAACACCACCAAGTCCACTCTAGTCCACAGCTCCTCCCCCCATCCTGAGGGTACTTGGAAGGTGATGTTCACTCCACCTCCAAGTGACAGAGGGCTTATATTCCATGGATATAGTGGATGGGATTATCTTGCCTTCAGCTGCAGGCCCTCTCCATTCCCTGGGAAGGCTGTTGCCCATCGTCGTCTCTTCGCCAGTTTACTTGGATGAGTCCATTGAGCTGTAGGGTAGGAGTTGCAGCTCCACTGAGATTCCAGGCACAGATGGCTCATAGGTGGGCCAGAGGATACAGTCTCTGGAAGTACACCTAACAACTCCAACATCACATATAGGTTTGAGTAGAAGGGACTGATGGACCATGTTCAGCGATGACTTGTCTGAGTCCAACTCTGTCACTCTCAGGAACACAGATGCTAATGAAGAGCCCACTAATTAGGCATCAATCTCTGGGGCTATCCCCACTTGTATAGGATCTGGGTGTCACCAGAGCCCTTAGGGGTCCCTCAGTGTGGGGTGATATCCACTTTGGTGTTCTATGAGATCCTACTGAGGTATGCATAAGTATTACCTCTGGGATGACCTCCAGACTCTCTTTGAAGTCTCTTAGCCATGTGAGCTCATTTCTCTTTACCTTTTCCCCCTTTCATTCAAGGATTTTTCCAAATGTGTTGCCAGTTGGCACTTGGTATTAATCCCTCCTTGCCAGGGAGGCTCATCCCCGGGAGTCATGCCCCACGTTGGGGGGATGGTAATGCATTCAAATGCTGCGTTTGGCTTAGAGAGAGGCCACATTTGAGCAACAAGGAGGTTCTCAGGTGGTAACCCTTAGGCACCTCATAACAGTAGGCTAAGTTTCAATTAGAAGAGCAAATACTCATAAGGTTATTCCTCAATAACAAAAACACATCAGTGGGCCATCCTCTTTTGCCAGACACTGCCTCTGCACTCAGGGGAAGGTTGCTGCTCCGTTGGGGAATGTAACAGAGCTCTCCAGGCTGGGAATTCAGATTTGCTCATTAATTGAGTAATTGTCTACCCACCGTGACCATGCCCCTTCATTTGAACAATTTTATATTTCTTTCATGTATATTCAGATGGACTTACTCACATGAATCCCCCATCCCAGACACCCCCCACCAATGATTCTCTGCAGCCCCCTTTGTAACCTTTCTGTGATCCAAACCTTCCTTGAATATGAACCCAATATAATAACAAAATACAATTAATAGGAAAAAGAAATAATAATGATAATTTTAAATGCAAGAGATAAGTACAAGGAGACTCAAAAGAAAAAAGAAAGGAAACTTAACTAATAATAAAATATAATTAGCGAATTGGGACCTTTGAAAAAATGGGGGAAAAAAACACAAAAACAAGCAAAATCCTTTTTTTTTTAAAGAAATTATTATTTTTCCCTTTTATCATTGTAATATCGGATGTACAGTGTATTGTGAAACCTTCCCCCTCTCATTCCCCAGAGTCTCCCAAATTTCAATTTAATTTTAAAATAAGTTTTAGGTCACAGCAAAGTCACACACAGAATACTAGAGACTCCCACATACTCAACCTCCCTCCAACTTCCCCACCCCATATTAAAACCTTTTTTTTTTATGGATGATATCATTGTTATAACTGTTATACAGATAGTAAAGTATAGCAACTAAATCTTTTCAGTGGATTACAGTATAGTTTACAATTTAGACTGTACAGTTTAATAATTTTTGATGATATTTACCATTCCCTGTGTCCATTAATGTAAGGTAATGAAGAATATTTCCCATGACCATTACATACCCCATTTGATCATTTCTGTTCCTTCCTCCCCACCCCCTGGGGCATATGACTCTTCCCTGTCTTGGCTCATGGGATGTCAAGATTCATATTTACATGTCCTGGTCATTTTAACCTGTCCTTCCTAATCTACCCACCTGTTAATATCGCACAACTGAACCCATTAAAATCTCTACCCACCTGTCTTATCCTTCAATATGTAACTATACTCTTTCAATTTACCATAGATAATGGACGTATGGGTGATGGCTCACAACCTACACTTATCTCTTTCTTCCAGGTTAGCCTATCTTTCTCTCAGTGGCTCTCAGAAACTGTTATCTTACCTCAATTCAAATCAATGAGGTCATAAACTGTTCTTCCTTCAATGCCTGGCTTGCTTCACTCAACATAAGGTCTTCAAGATTTATCCATGTTATTCCATGTGTTAGCACTTTATTCCTTCTAACAGCTGAGTAATATTCCATTGTATGTAAGT
>JAQZBX010058804.1:0-17680 GCA_029593785.1 Cabassous unicinctus
GGTCCCAGGGATCGAACCCAGGTCTCTCCATATGGGAGACGGACACCCAACCATTTGAGCAACATCCGTCCCCCCTCTACATTTTTAATGTAACATTTAATCTAAGTGTATTAGTCAGCCAAAGGGGTGCTAATGTGAAATACCAAAAATGGGTTGGTCTTTATAAAGGGTATTTATTTGGGGTAGAAGTCCACAGATACCAGGCCATAAAGCATTAAGTTTCTTCTCACCAAAGCTCATTGCCACGTGTTGGAGCAAGACAGCTGCCGTTGTTTGCAAGGGTTCAGGCTTCTTGTGTTCCTCTCTGCCGGGGGCTGCGTTTCTCTCTGGGCTTAGCTCTTCTGGTTCCTCCACAAGGTCAGCTGTAGACTATCAGGCGAACGGCTCACTTCTCTTCTTCTGGGGCCTTTTCTCCAACGTCAAAACTGCTTCTCAAAAACTGCTTCAACTCTGTTCTTTGCCATGCCTTTTATATTTGATTCCCCCACCCTCCAAGGGGTGGGGCTCAATGTCGTACTGACGTGGCCCAGTCAACACCCTAATCATAACTTAATCATGCCCAGATTAACAGATCAGTTTACAAGCATGATCCAATTATATTTTTGGAATTCATAATTACATCAAACTGCCCAAATGCAACACTAAGTATCTTTAAAATTTTTAAAAATCAATGAAGAAAATTCACAAAAAGTTTTGAAAAAATAAATGATATGCATGCTACAAAAATAAATAAATAAATAAAACCGCATCTCAGTTAAAAATATATAGAGGTATTCCCACAGACCTCACCCCCTCTCCTTCCCACACTTTTCCCCATTAAGAACATCTTTCATCAGTGTGGTACATTTGTTACACTTGATGAACATATATTGAAGCATTGCTACTAACCATGGTCTATAGTTTACATTATAGTTTACACTTTGCACTGCACAATTTTACAGCTTTTGACAAAACGTATAATGACATTTATCCATCACTGAAATGTCAGGCAGGACAATTACAAAATCCCCCAAAATGCCCCATGTTATACCTATTCTTGCCTCTCCATCCCCTCAGAAACTCTGGTGGCCACTGCCTTTATATCAATGGCACAAGTTCTTCCACTGCTAGAATAATAATGTCTACTTTAGTCCATAGTTGTATTCCTCCCTTATGTTTGTTCATTCCTTAATCTTGAGGATTTGGGGATGGTGATGCCCATTCTGTTTCTGATTGAGGGAGGCTTTGATCCCATGAGGCAGATGGATTGAGCTATACTTTTGATGTAACTTCTCTGTAATCTAAAACTTCTGTAAAAATAAGTTTTTTTACAAAAATAATAAAATAAAAGCAAAGCATTAAAAAGAGGGGAAAAAACAATATCTGGGTGTTAGGGAGCTCATTACTACTGGATTATCACTGCTTACAGTTCTCAGTGGACAGAACTAAGGAATATATGAATATTAATACTGTGTATGTATATATATATACACACACATATATAAGTATGTACATAAAAACAATTATATCTATATTTATTTCTGTATATATATTGAAAACCTCAAATCCATCCCAAGGCCAGCTACTTAATTTACAGGACCCATTGCAAAATGAAAAGTGGGACCCTTGTTCTCAAAGCAGGAAAAAATGTGCCATTAATCACACTAAAATATAAAGCTTTTTCCTTTCTCCCACAATACCTCTACTTTTCATGGTATTTTTTGCTTACTACTTAACATTATTCTAAGTAAAAAAAATAAATTTAAATTATTTGCATAAATTTTACTGTTCATTATATTGTGCAGTGTCACTTAAACACAAGTATAAGAGCATTTAACTTGTATGTGGAATCACTGAATTACCCAATTCCAATTTCATAACTCTTATTTTATTGCACATGTATTTTGTTCTTACTGAAATAGTTGAAACTCTGCACAAAAATGAACATGTCTGTTTTTATTTTGCTTTTTGTTATGTGCACATTTGACCAATACTCTATATCTTTTGAGTGATGAATAAGGAAAGAATGAAGGAACGAAACTATTAGTTGTCTTATCTTTCCCTTTCTTTCTGTTATCATTTTCACTGTAAGTGTTTACAACACTACCTGCAAGTCCTTTCCCAGTGGGAGGTCTATTACATTTTAACTTGTGTCCTGGGGCATGCAGGTGGCTACACACTGTGGGCTGAGTTCCCCTTATGGAGGGGGAGCCAGAGCTCAGAACCCACTGGGCCCCCACACTGTTATTGAACATTCTGCCAAAAGTTCTAGCTAGAGCAATGAGGCAAGAAAAAGAAATAAAAGGTATCCAAATTGGAAAGAGGAAGTAAAACTCTCAATATTCACAGAGGACATGATCCTAAATTTAGAAAATCCAGAAATATCTACAACAAAGTTATTTGAGCTGAAAAATGAGTTCAGAAAAGTGACAGGATAGAAGATCAGCATACAAAAGTCAATAATGAGCAAGCAATCCGGTGATGGCTGAGCCTGGGGTCCTGTGGGTAGGTGGCTCATCCTCAGGGCCCAGGGTAGGAGCAGAAAAGTACACATCCCAACCAGCCATATTTAAAAAGAAGGAAGATCTCAAATCAATAACCTCACTTCACAATGTGAGGAGGTACAAAAAGAAAAGGAGACTAAACCCAAAGTTACCAGAAGGAAGGAAACAAGATTAGAGAACAGATAAAGGAAATTCAGAATAGAAAAATAACTTAAAGAATCTATCAAACTACAATTTGGTTCTTTCAAAAGATCAATTAAATTAAACCATTAGTTTCACTGCCCGCCCCCCAAAAGAGAAAAGACACCAATAACTGAAGAAAAACATGAAATTTATGACGTTACATATGACTTCACAGAAATGCTTAGCTCTGGGGGAATGAGTGGAGATTCCCAGTGGAGGAGAACCCATGACTTACAGGTGGTGGAGTGGCCTTCTGGTTGCAGATGGTTTTGCTACCTGAGGTCACTTGCCCCATAACCTTTGAAAGTTGCATTGACTCTCTGAGCTGGATGGCCTCACCTGCCAAGTGGGGAGTTCTAAGGGAGGCCTCCCAGGTTCCTGTGAAGGAAAATGGGCCAAAGTACACCCACAGGACCTGACCCAAGCAGGGTCAACAAGCAGCATGGCTAAGTAAGGGCTTTCCTTTCCTTGCATATTTTTTTCATTGATTGGGCCAAGGAAACTTCTACATCTTTGTAATTTTTTTGTATTTTTCAAGTAAAAGTTTGTTTCGTTGTCCAAAATCAATGCTCAAAAGCCATGCTAATCCTGCTGCTTTAGTCGGTTCTTTGCAGAAATGGAAATGGCATCTGCCAGCCCTGGCCGGAGTGCTTCCTGACTGCTTGGGAAGGCATGTGACATCTGTCTGGCAGATGCTGGGGAAATCCTGGTGAGGCAGACAGTCGCCCCCATCCAGCTGGGGGCCCAGAGAAGGAGACAGACCAAAACCCAACTGTAAATTTTAGGGTGAATGTGGGGGACACAAAGTGCAGGGAGACAGGGTGGGTAAGGGCTGTGTGGATGGGGTGCTGGGGATGGGTCCCTAAGCCATCTGGGCCAGTGTGGCCAAGTGAGGCAGAGGAGAAATACAGGGGCAGAGATGAGCTGTGAAGGGCAGCCCCAGGCACATGTGTGGTGCTCAACCAGAGTTCCTTGAGGCCTAGGTTCTTTGGGGGATTGGCAAGAAATTCTTGAGGCATCTGCCACCCCCTTTCAGGTGGTCTGAGGATAAGGAGGGTACAGGTGGTGCCATGTGCATTGCAGGGTGACAGAGGCTGGTGCTGTCATGACTATTCTCTTTTTTGGCAGAGCAGACCCCCAGCACAGGAGGCAATGCAGAGCTTCCTGGTACTGCTGTGGAAGAGTAGGGGCACCTGTGTGTCATCCTTGGAGCTGATAATCCTTGTGGAAAGGCTGTGCCAGGACCGGCAGTATGACCTTGCCTAGGTGGAGCACTTGGTGGTGGCCTTGCTGGAGAGCTGGCTCTTCCTGTACCTGGTGGACAGCAAAGATGTGGTGCTGGTGTGTGTGCACATGCTGGCCCAGCAGGAGCAGCACCAGGCCACCTGCTGGTTCCTGGAGGTGGGCCTGGGGCAGAGTGTGGGAGAAAGAGGGAGCCTTCAGCCACCCTGAAAGCAGGTGGGCATGTCCAGCATATGTGTGGTTAATGCATCCAGGGGCCCAAATCACCTGACCTCATTTGACAGCAAACCTGACCCGTGTTGATGTGAAGCTATTGATGTCTTTACTCACTTAATAATGCAAGTTGCCACATAAATAAGTTCATGGATGACTACAGAATGCTGATCCAGATGACATTAGTTATATGGTGTATGCCTTGCATACCTTCTTAAAATCTTAAAATTCAGATTCCAAAGTGCATCTTGCTAAAAAGATTTCTAATGAGGGATGTAGGGACTCTTTCCCCCTCAATTCGACCCTATAACAAAATCCATGCATAATTTATGTTGAATTTACCTTCAAAATGCTCTCAAATCCACCCAGTACTTTGTCTTACCATTCCCCATACCCACAAAGCTAACACTGTCTACCTTACTGACCCTCATCCTGCTCTCTCTTGCCTCTTGAATGTCTTCTTCACCAAGCAGCCAGAGAGATTTTTACAAGTGCAGAGGGGATCCTGACAGGTGCCTGCTTCAGTGGCTTCCAGACACCATGCTCCAGTACCACCTGCTGCCCAGATTCATCTTCCAATGGCTGTGCTGGCTGCCTTCTGTCCTAGACCACCTGAGATCATTTTCCAATTCAGGACATTTGCACATTCTATTCCCTCTCCTGGGGGCTGGAACCTGACTCCTGGTGTGGTTGGCACCTTCTAACCCTTGAGGTTCCTATGTCAATGTCACTCCTCAGAGACTGACATTGGCCCTGTTAGGGAGCTCACCCTTGTTACCACCTCCACTGCTCCTTCCTTAAGTTATAATTACAGTCCCATTGACTAGTTTACCTGGGTATCATCTATCTCCCCTCACTATACTACAGGTGCACAAGGAGGGGTCACCTTGGTTTTGCCCATCACAGATCCACATACTCCCCACAAAATACCTGGGCCAAAGGAGGGCTCAATCATTGCAAATTTGCTTAAAGTAAAAGAATGATGTGAACAGACACGTGAAGGCCTGATCAGAATTGAAAGAACCACAGTTAAGACAGTCAGAGGTATCAGAGATAACAAAGCCCATGGCAGAGGTGCTCCCAGCTCAGCCAGGTGGAACAGGGAGGCCTCTCTGAGGGGGTGGCCCTTGAACTCAGGCCTGAAGGTAAGATGGGGCAACCACACCAAGACTGGGAATGATTCCAGCCTGTGCAGTTCAATTGGGGCTGGTGGGGAGATTTTGTGAAGGGTACCTGACAGCTCCACCAGATGAGGACATGATGAAGCTACAACCACAGAGGCACAGAGGACACACACAGTGTGGGAGGCCCCACATCCATGAGGAGTCACAGCCCAGTGACACCAGGGCTTTTCTAGTTCCCTGGAGAGAAAGCTGAGCAATTCTCAGTGCCTCTGGAAGAAAATTTGGTGGCCTTACCACAATAGTCCCAAGAACATTGGTTTAATGAGTGCTTGTGACATGAAAGGCCAGTGCAGGACACTGGGAAGGCTCATTCTGGTGGATGCTAGAGTTAAGTAACTAGTGACCAGTATGCCCACAACAATGCCATCCATTGGTGCATCATTGCCAGGCACAGAAGGGGGTTCCTGGTCCTGCTCAGCCCACAGTACAGAGCCCTGAGGCCAGCCTTTATAGGGGAAGTGAAGGCCCTTCAAGATAGACATTGGCAGGCCATGCTCCTCATCTTCCTGACCCTGTAGCTGGAAGTCCATTCCTTACATGAAGCTGATGGAATAAGGATGGTGCTGGTGGCCTAAGTGGATGGCTGATGCTGGGCTGAGATCCAAGCCATTGCTTAGGCCCCTATCCCAATCTACCAGTGACCCTGTCGTGTCCCTCCTTTTCCTTTTAATATTATATCAGCATCTCTCCTAGCTTCCTATCTGGTTCACTTCTCAGCCCAACCCATCCTTGCTGTGTGACCCCCAGCAGGTTCACCTGATCTCTCTGTGCCTCTGCTTTCCCACCTGTGAAGTGGGGTTAGTAGGAGTACTTGCCATGTGGAGTTGCTGCAGAGATTATCTGTGTTAACCAAAGTCTTGGAGCCCAGTCTGAAAGATACTGAATATTCAATGAGTATTAATTCTGTAAATTATTAGTTACATGCTGCCTGGTGTTCCTTTAATGCACCATCATTTGTTTAATCCACTTTTAAGCTCTTGCTAATCCTTTACAGTTTTCAGTATTATAGCAATTCTCCTTTAGGATCATTGTAAATACAACTGCTAATGTGTTTCAGGTTTTCCGTATTTGCATTTATTATGTTCCTGGTGCCAGCCACTCAGAGCCTAGCATCTAGTCATTTCTTCTCACATGTCACAGGAGGACAGGGGAACACAGCATGACTCATGATATGTAGGCCCCACAGCCAGTCAGACTGAGTCCAGATGAGAACCTAGATTCCCAAACATGGCTGTGGTCTCTTCCCAGGCACCAGACTGTGGGAGCCTCTGCCCACTGAGGGATGGTGTTTGCTTGTCCTGCAGGTTTCTTCAGGGCACTGAGATGCTTGAAAGTCCAGGCCTCCACTCTACCTCTTGGCCAGGGACTGGCTGCTGCATTCTGGCTGTTGGCAGAAACTTGATGTATCCCCACTGGCTGCCTTACAATCATGGCTGATGTCCCTCACACTGGCATCCTCCATGGAAGTTTATTTCCAGAATGGGCAGCTGGTCCATGGTCAGAAGCTGGACTTCATGATGCCTCATCCAGTCACCACTGCAGCTGTGCCCCTGGCTGCCCTGGATGAACCCAGGTGGGTGTGCTCCAGACAGGACAATTATTTTGCACCAGATGCCATGACCCCCTTGCATGTTGTTTGAAGGGGTAGAATGATGGGAAAGTTCAGGATGTTCACTTTCATCCTGTGTTATTTGAGTAGATCCAGAACCTGTGCCACTGGAACAGAGGCTCTTCCCACAATTATTTCTGATCGCTTTTAGTTTATTTTGCATAATAAAATATGCACTTAGTTAAGAGTAAAACAGTATAGAAAGAGTTAAAATGAATGGAAAGAGCTGCTGCCCCTCTGTGCCCCCCTGCAGTGCCATCTGACCTTATTTGTTAGCACCAGCTGGATGGAGAACAGTGAGCTTTTTAGATTCCCCAGTTCTCCTGCACCCTCAACCAATGGTAAAAATATCATTATTGTAGTTTCTTTCCTAGTTATTATTGTAAACACTGGGTACCTTAAAATACAGCAGAATCTTGCAGCTTCCACCTTGTGAGGATGATACTTGCATTGTAATTCATCTTATCACATAAATTCCCAGTTTTTTATGGCTATCTATCTATCTATCTATCTATCTATCTATCTATCTATCTATCTATCTATCTTTAGCCTTTTGTTTTCCAGGAGTTTCTAATTGCCTTTCTTTTCTCTTACATTATCTACTTTTATCACATCCTTAATTTCCTCCAGCTTTTCATGCTTTCCCATCTGAAGGCCTCACTGCTGGACACCATCCTTCTTTCTGTTTCCAGCTGGAGTGAAGTCTCCCTAGGCCTGGGGTGGAGCCTCCTTACTGAGAGTTCCTAATTGCTTCTCTGGGTTTGCACCACTGCATCGTGAATTGCAATCTTGTTCTTTCTGTCAGCACTCCATTTTTAGTCAGAGAATGTCTTCAATGAACTTTGCAAGATAAGGTGCCTGTGAGATAAAATTCTGAGTTCTTATTTGTCCTCACAGTTGATTGATAATTTGGCAGGAACGGAATTTAGACTTGAAATTTCTCTTCACCTCAGCAACTTGAAGGTATTGAATCATTATTTTGTTGCATCCAGTGTTGGTGATGATGAATAAGATATCTTTCTGGTGTTCATTCCTTTATAGACAACTTATTTTTTAAGAGAGATTTTAGGTTCTCTTCATTTTTAGTTCTGGTGTTCTGAAATATCGCAATAAAGATCCTAGGACTGGGTCTTTTTAATTCCTCTTCCTGTAAAGCCTTTCTGTTTAAAGAAGGTCTCCTTTAAGCTCTGGACATTTCTTGTACTATTTATTTGAGACATTTCTTTGTAATGCCCTTCCTTTGCATTCTCAGTCCTCTCTTTAGAGCACAAATATTATTTAAATGTTGGAACCCCTCAACCAATATCCTATATAGTTTCCCCTTTTTCTTATATTTTCCTCTAATTTTTATATTTTTATTGTGTATTTATTCTCTCTCTTTTTTATCATGCTTTTGGGGATATTTCTTAAACGCTATAGTCAACAATCCTATTGAATTATTTATTTTGACAGCTGTGTTTTAAGCTCCAAATGCTCTTTCCAGATCTAGAATTTTCATTCTAATAGGCCAATGGGGATTCTAATACTACCAATGGGGATTAAAAATTGTCCCTCACAAAAGGCATGTTGAAGTCCCAACCCCTGGCCCTGTGGGTGTGAAACCGTTTGTAAACAGAAATTTTGAAGAATGTATTAGTCAAGATTTGCCTAAACTGAATGAGAGTGGGTCTCGATCCAATATGGCTAAGTCCTTATAAACAATGGAAAATGGACACAGATGGAGAAGTCACAGGAAGGAGCCAGAAGCTGGAAGTTAATGGAACCCAGAAGAAAAAGGAGAGTATGCTGCCATGTGCATTGCAAGTGACAAAAGCCAAAGAACCCAAAGATTGCCAGCCAGCCAGAAGATACTGTTCCAGGCAGGAAGTGAGTCTTCTAGCCTCTGAAACTGTGGCCAATAAATTCCTAATGTTAAGCCCACCCACCATAGGGTATTTGTTTTAGCAGCCGGGAAATTTATGCATTACCTTCTTATGGATATCTTTTTTGTTCTCTGAGGATGCTAATTAGAATAAAAAAATAACAAATATGCATCACAGCTCAAAAGGATCCTCTTAATGCTGGATTCTGGCCCTACCTTGTACAGAGAAGGACCCAGAGCCAGAAAGAGAATGGGGCTGGGTCCTTGCACCTCAGGAAATGATTTTTCATATTTTCCTGTTAGTCTTTTAACTGTCCACTTTCTTCCACCATTGGAGATTGTATTTGCCTGTCCATATTTATCAGTGAGACTGAGGTGCTGCCCATGTCTGTGAGTGGGGACAGTCAATGTGGACTTCATGCTGGGATGAGGGGAGCTGGTCTTCATGCCAGGACCAGGAAACATGAGAAGTATCTCCATTAGCTTCCTTGATCTTCCAAGATCATTCCCACCAGGTTTGTAGTATTCACTACCCAGGGGTTCCTGCTGACTTCTCAAGCACTGTGATGTGCACAGACACTTGGCTCGTGTTTGTTTCCTAGCTGCTAAAGCATACACCAAGCAATGGTTTGGCTTAAAAACAGGAATTTATTGGCTCATGTTCTTTTGTCAAGGCTAATTCCAAAATCAAAGTGTCATCAAGGTGATGCTTTCTCCCAGAACACTGTGGCATTCTGGGACTGGCTGCTGGTGATCGTTGGTCCTTGGGTTTTCTGTCACATGGCAAGGCACATATCAGCCTTTCCTGCTTTCTCTTCCAGCCTCAGTTGACAGTCAGCTTCTGGCTAATCACTCTGGTTTTTCCCTGTCTGTGAACTTCCCTATAAGGCCTTCCATAATAGGATTAAGACCCTTCTGGATTCAGCTGCTGCATATCTTAACTGATGTAAGGAAATCAACAGGTCCACAAGATTAAGTTTAAGAACATGTTTTTCTGGGGTACGTAGCTCCAAACCACCACAGTGAGTTACCCTGCTTTTGCCCCGTGTCACTCCCTGCCGTTTTCCACAGCTCTATCTCAGAAGCCTGTCAGCCATGGGTCTTCCATGTGTTGAGTCTGTAGAACCGTGGACATCTCATACCTGCTGGTCACCTCACCCCTGACTGTACATACTCATTGTTCTAGGCTCATGGCTATGTACTTTTCTTTCTCTAGGAGGGAGAAGTTATAACATGTTCATTTACTATGTTTGAAATAGAGATGGCCCAACTAGCATATAAACTGCATTTCTTTTGCCTGAGAAGATTTTTAAAGCTTTTGAGGGAAGAGAAAATAGAAGAAAACAAAAGTTAGAGTCATATACCAAATGGCCACAAAGTTTAATGTGATTGGCATATTCTGCACAGCTGACCACAGGGCTTAGGCGCTAGCTCTCTGGATGTGAATGTGGTATAGGAAGGAGGGAGTGTTTGCAGGCCTGGCCAGGCAGCTGCCATTTTGTGTTTGAGATATGGAGACACCTATTTTTGTCTTTCAACCTTGTAATCACAGGGCAGAAATTAATCTAGATTCTCGACTAGGTTTTCTCCTAAGTGTCTGTATACCCAGAACTGTTCAGATCCATGACAGCTTGTCTTTAGGAATGAAAGATACTCTCCAAAACATTGTACATATAGAGAAATTTGACAAGGCAAGGTATGGTAGTGATACCTTACACCTAAGTGAGAACTAGGTAGAACCTGTGGTGCAAATGTAAAAAGCCAAAGGCAAAACCCAAGGTCACAGGTAAAATGAGAAGGGCAAAGAATGGGTAGGAAAGCCCCATGAAGAACCAGCAACAGAGGCAGCCTGTGATGTCCTGAGCACACATTCCTCAAGGTTGGCGGGGGTGGGTTGGGGCGCAGAATCTGATGATTAGTCACTGGGACCAGGGGCTGGTGGAAAGTCTGGAATTTGCCCTAAACACACCTGTGACAAAGCAAAATTTGAAGTCACCAAAATTCAACTTTGTTTTGATCTCTGGAAGGAAAGACCAGCTCCAGAAAGGCAGTGGAGATGCTGGTGTGACTGTGCCTTTTTAAGAGATGTGAGGACCTGGCAGAGGGTGAGGCTGGTTCACATGGCTGGGCACCTGCCTACATCCCTGCTGCCACCTGCCTCTCTTCTTGCAGGTCCTGGTCATGCCCACAGGGCATTGTGCTCCTTCCTCCCAGCAGTGGGCTGTGCAATTACTTTGCATGTAGGACTGGCTGACCCACCCTGGGTGAACCCATGGAGTGAAGATCTGGATGGGGGTCCAGGTACCACCAGTGGACCAGCAGACATGTAGGTAGGGACTACCTGGTGACCCAGACCCCACTGTAGCCTCTGGAATTCATCCTCTCCCAGAGGTAATTCCTGCAGAGCCCTGTGCCTGTGATAACTCTCTACAGGCCACAGATTTGGGGAGTGAAGGCTTAAGAGGCAAGTGCCCAATCCACCGACCAAGCAGGATGGCCCTTTCCTTGTGGATTTCTGGAAATGATAACTCCCAGCTGCTTCTACATAAAAATAGGGAATTTCCCCCTAAAATGACAACCTCCCAAAATCTGGCATCCAGGTCAACCCCATCCTGTTACCTGAGTTTCTGAGTTATCTCAGTGGTCCTGAGCTCAAAGGTCTCCTCTTCCTGTGATCACTCTGGGCCCTTGAAGCCTTCTTCTGGCATATTCTTTGCCCAAGAGAGGGCTATCAGGGTTACTAAACAGCTTCAACATCCTGATTTTATATTTCATATTGTAGTGTTAAAAGACTCAGGAGGTTCTTGCACATTCCAGGTGAGAATTTGCTGTGGAAATTGTCAGAAATGGAGAGAAGATAACCAAGGCCACCTGGGTCATGTGTCATGGCAGGAGAAAGGAGAGACAGAGAGGAGAGGGGCAGTGAGGGCTGTGAGGGTGTCAAGGTGGTTCAGCAGGGGCAGATACTCCATCTACTGTCCTACAGTGGACACCGTGTCCTGTCATCACATCAGGTGCCAACAATGCCAGGGCCCCTGAAAGCAGGGTCTCCCTAATGTGGAGGCTCCACAGTGCAGAATGACAGAGGACATGAGAGAGAGGGAGAGAGTGGTCCCCTAAACTACAAGTTCTGCTTGATGAAAGCAACTGCATTGTGAGAGAAACAGCACCACATGGCCTGCACTCACCCTTACTCTTGTCACCTGCACCCACACAGACCCCTCCATGTGTGCATTCTGCTCCCCCATGTAGCTGTGTCATCCCTTCTCTCTCTCCACAGACTCCAAAGTTCCCTGCCCCATCCTCACTCCCACCTGGTAACCTTATTCCCTTCTGTTTAAAAACAGCTTCATTGAGGTGTAACTGACACACTGAAAACTGCAGTTTTACATGCTACATTTGTTATGGTTTGATGTGTTGACACTTGTATCCACCTATGAAGCCAAGACTAAGGTACAAAACACATCCACCACCACCAGAGTTCCCACCTGCCTGTTTGCCATCTCCCCTCCTTCCTCTGTTACCATCTCCAGCAACAACTGACATGCAATTTGTCAATATGGATTCGTTTGAATTTTCTAGAATTTCGTATGAATGCATTCAAACTCACACAGCATTTCTCTCCCTTTTTCTCTCTCACCTTTGGTCTGCCTTCTTTAACTCAACATAATTGTTTGGAGATCCATTCTTGTGGTGTATATCCATAGTCCATTGCACTTTATTGCTAAGTAGGATTCCATGGTGCAACTGGGCCACAGTTGGTTCATGCCCTCCCCTGTCAATCGGCATCTGGGTTGGCTCCAGCTTTGGGCCTTCTCAGATAAAGCTGCTGTGACCTTCAGGGACATGCTTAGTGTTACAGCAGGTTTGCTGTCATTTCTCTTGGGTAAACATCTCGGAGTTGAATGGCAGGGTCACATGGCAGCCACTAGGCCTGGCACACCTGCTTCCTGTCTCCTCTCCCTCCCACCCACTAAGTGGGTCCACATGGCCTCTCCTCTCCTGTCACACCTCAGGCAGGCTTTAACCTCAGGACCCCCACTTCCTTTCTGTTTCTGCTCACAGAACCCCTTCTTGGGGAGGCCTTCTCTGACAACCAATTTAAAATTGCCCTGTTAGCCCCCCACATGTCAGACCACCTTGCTCTCTGCATGTGTAACACTCAGCCCCTCTAACATACTGCTCATCAGCATCCTCCCACCAGCAGCTCTGAGGGCACAGAGCTTTGTTTCTGATGGATATCCATCACCTGGTGCATATCAATCACCCAGCACTTCCTGATATGTAGGAAGCACTCACTGGTGATTATGTTTCCTAGGGTTCCCTGGGCTGTTGGGACAAAGTCTCTTCTGAGACCCTGTCCATTTTCTGGGCCCCCATAGCTGAAGCAGGCCTCACCCACTTTTCCCAGCCCAGTGTCCACCATGGAGCTGAGCCATCCCCTGCTCTGTGGCCAGGTGAGGCCTTCCTACCAGACTCTGTTTGTTTCTTTCCTACCACCTGTGTTAACTGGGGAGGGACGGAGCCCCAGTAGGGGCTTGGATAATGCCTTTGGGGTGAATAACCCAAGTAAGGATAAACCCGCTGGAGAAGATGACCAGGGGACATGAACAGGGAAATCAAGACTGAGCCCAGGGCTCCAGAGGAGGCTGGGGTCTCTCTCCGGTCAGGAGATTGGCAAGGAAGGTCCTAAAGCCTGGCCACAGAATGTGATGCTGTGTTTCATTCTCTAGGTGCAGTGATCCAATGGTTAGGCTTCCAGTGACACCTTCTGGGAAGTATGGATTGTCTTTGTGCTTTCAGGTGGCATCTGGGCTGAGACTGCCTCCACTACCAGGCAGCACCACAGGAGGAATTGAGGGGCTTTGCTGGCTGTTTATGATGATGAGTTACAGAGCTTTATACTGAGTTTTAAAAGGAGGTCTCCAGAGTTCCCTGGGGTGGGTCCCCAGAGTTGCTCTGAGGGCTTCTTTAGGCCACTGCCATGTTTGAATAATTTAACTAGCTACTCCCTATAGTGGAGAAAAAATTTGAGAAATGTTCATAAGATCAGAAGTCCAAGGATGCCTGTTCCTGCTTAGGTAGCAATAGATCAGATAATCCAGCTCCTGGGACAAGTTCTGTGCAGTTCAGATTTTTCTAGAGAGAGCATAATGTCTCACAGCTTGTAACTTCCTACCTGTCCTGTGGTACAAGGTACAACTCCCCACCCAGCTACCTTGGGAAGCCAGCTGTGAGCCATGTCCTGCCATTTCTGTGTTCACAGGGGCTTCTCCCCAGAGTCCTGAGAGACAAATCTGGTTGGAGATGCCTCAGGCAGGGTGGGATATGGTGGATTTTCACATTAGGTTGTAATTCATTGTATTTGCAAAACAAATGTTCTGTTTGATTAAAGTTTAATGTTTTGTACTCCCCCCTTAATCTACTTAACTTTATATCCTGGACGTCTATCCATGTCAATGTTTAGAGATTAAGGCCGTTTAATCCTGGCTAGCCTTTTGCAACATATGTGCATTAACTGAGGTGTCTGTGCCCTACTGATACACACTTAGATGGGTCTGCATTTATGAGATTTATGAGCAATATTTGGAGGCTATCTCTGTCCTTTGCACTTTGCACTTTCCCTGATTTTTTCCTTGGGATGAATTCCTGGAAGGAGAATTTCTGGATCAGTCCTAGGAGACCCAGGGGGTGTACTTGGTGATGTACCTGGGTCTCTGCTCACCTGCCCATGTACTCAGATGTGTGGTCTGGCCTGCGGACTTGTCAGAGGTGAAGTTCCTGGTCCTAGGATTCAGAGATCCAGAGAAATCAGACCCTGACACTGCTCCCAGCAGCCCCAAGCTGGCCTTCAATCCTTCCTTCCTGTGGAATCATGTGTTCAGGGAGGAAAAGCCAAGGCTGGGACAGTGGGAGGAGGAGCTTCATGCCCACTGGTTGTGAGGGTGAGCAAAGCATGCGTATCTTGGCCATGATTGGAGATGGGCATGTGGGGAAGGGGACAACTGCATTAGGCAGCAAGAAGAACAAGGATGTGAGATATTTTCCCAGGGTTGGATGGGAAGACTACAAAGCACATAGAGCCCTCAGTGCCTGTGGCACCATCTCTGGCCACTTGTCTCCCCCTCCAGCCTTTCACATGGGTGATTCAGGAGCTGGCAACTCTCATTCACCTTCCTCCCACCCACCCACACTCTACATACCTGGGACCTTCACTCATGCTCACTCTTAGTCACAGCCCACTTTCATTTACCAAAACTCTGCATGTCCAAGTTTTGGGCATATATATCTGTAATACATATATTCATTCAGCTCATGAATGAATATATGTAGCAGTTTGGCAGTTTGATATAGTTATGAATTCCAAAAACAGATATTGGATTATGCTTGTAAACTGGTCAGTTAATCTGGGCATGATTAAGGTATGATTAGGGTGTTGACTGGGCCACGTCAATAGGGCATTGAGCCCCACCCCTTAGTGGGTGGAGTCAAGATAAAAGACATGGTAAAGGACAGTGTTGGAGCAGTTTTTGAGTTGGAGTTCTTATGTTGGAGTTTTGATGCTAGAGCCCAGGGAGGCAAGCAGACAGAGGAGCTTGGTCGTGAGGAAGGAGAGAAGACCCCAGGATAGAGACGAGCCATTCACCTGATAGTCTACAGCTGGCCTTGTGGAAAGAGGCAAAGCCTGGAGAGCCTCATAGTCTACAGCTGACCTTGTGGAGGAAACAGAGGCACTAAGCCCAGAGAGAAATGGAGCCCCGAGAAGAGAGGAACCCAAGAAGCCTGAGCCCTCACAGATGTCGGCAGCCATCTCACTCCAACACGTGGCAATAGACTTTGGTGAGGGAAGTAACTTATGCATTATGGCCTGTAACTGTGTACTTCTACCCCAAATTAATACCCTTTATAAAAACCAACCAATTTCTGGTATTTTGCATCAGTACCCCTTGGACTGACTAATACAATATATATATTCACAAATATGTCAACTCATTCAGTGACACATTCTGCATTGCCTAAAAGCACAATTCATGCACAGTGTTTGAGTTTCAGAGACTGCTCAAGCAAATATCATGAAATAGAAATTTATTAGCTTATGGTTCTGAGGCTAAAATACAGTAGAAATCAAGGTGTCAGCAAGGTGATATTTCCTTCCAGAAGACAGTGACATTCTAGGCCTGGCTGCTGGCAATTCTTGACTTATCTGTCACATGGAAGGGTATATGGTGGCATCTCCTGATCTTGTCCTTCTCTTCCAGGTTCCAGTGGATGACCAGCCACTTATCCTCCATGGCTTTCTCTCTGTGACTGAATTTCCTTCTGCTTATAAAGGACTCCAGTAATAGGATGAAGACCCATCTTGATTGAGGTGGGCCACACATTAACTGAAAAAATCTCATCCAAGTTACAATGGGTGGCCACCACAGAAGAGTATTAAATTTAAGGACATGTTTTCCTGGGGGTACATACAGCTTCAAATCACCACACATAATTTTGAAACATTCAAAAACTTACAGAAAATTTGCAAAGACAGTACAAACAACTTTTGTTTTTTTCTCTTTAGCCACTTAAGAGTAAGTTATTGAACTGATGCACTGTTATTCCCCTAATACTTGCATGTGCATTTCCCTCAAATAAGAAATTCTATGTAACCAGGTATCAGGAAATCAAAACTGAAACATTACTGCCATCTAATCATTAGGCCCAGTAAAGTTTAGTCAGTTGTCCCAATAATGTGCCCTGATAGTGAAAATAGCCAGTCCACTATCATGTTTTGCCTTCAGTTGATGTGTTTTAATGCCCTTTAGGTTCCCCAGTCTTCCCTTGACTTTCATGAGCCTGATGCTTTTGACAATTGCAGGTCAGTTATTCTGTAGAGTGTCCTCCTACATGGTTTTGCCTAATGTTTCCAGTTACACATATCACAGAAATAGTGCTGGGTCCTCCTGGCTGCTGGCAGGTGCTCCTGAATTTACTCATCCCCTTACTGATACTGTTTAACAAATCACCTGATGAACATTGTCCACCAAGCTCCTCCACTATATAGTTAGTCTTTTCCTCTAGTACTTTTGGATCAGGAGTGTTTGAAGCTATATAAATATACTGTTTCTCATTAAATTTTCTGCAAGTATGTATGTATGTGTTTGTTTCAAGTTGGACTCATGTTTTCCTATTTAATTCAAGAGGTTATAGTCTATTTATATCATTACTTATTCTAATGCTCCAATTTTCCTTGATTTGGCCAGTGAGGACCCTGTAAGCTGACATCTTTGTCCTTTTGATAAATCACCTTGATTCATTGAGCCCTTCCCTATGTTCTAACCATAAAATGCTGAAAGCTGATGTTTTACTTTTCCTGCCACAGCCCTGGAACCAACCATTTCTCCAAGGAGCCCTGGTTCCTTTCAGTGGAGAATTGCATCCAGACACCAAGTTCTGGGTGCTGGGTGCACACCTTGCTGCTGGGTGATAATGGCTTCCAGGTCTTCCTGCTCTCAAGTGGCCCCTGGGGCTGGCACAGCCTGATAGAGCAGGTTAAAGACTGGATGTGGCTGGCATGTCCAAAACTCTGGCCTGCATGAAAGTGCTTGAGATGGTCTTTCCAGGATTGTACCCCAAGAGGAGAGTGTCCTTAAGTTCCCCTTTTTGCTTTTTATTTTGAAGTACTTTCAATCTTATGAGGTATTTGCAAAAGTAATAGAAAACTATGCAGAGAATGCCAACACATCCTGCAAGTAGCTACCCAGATCCACACATTTTTAACATTTTGCTATATTTGATGCATCACTTTATCTATTTTTCTATCTATTTTCCAAACATTTGAGAGTAGGTTTTATACTTACCCAATGGTTTTGGCAACTTGAGGGCCTGAAGCAGATCTCACAGCCTGAGGATCTGCCTGTGC
>JAQZBX010058805.1:0-17643 GCA_029593785.1 Cabassous unicinctus
TTGTGGGCCTGAAGTCTCTTCTCTCATCCCAAAGATTAAAAAAGGATTAAAGGTGAGTGATGGGTTCCACTGTGTTGCTTTGGTAAATTTATGTGCTCACGTAACACATTGTTTAGGTTCCACTTCGTGGCTGAAGACAAGTATCTGCAAGTTTGTTTGACACTTTTATTTGTCAAATCCCAAAGTTGAAAAAACAAAAATAACAACAACAACAAAAAAATCTCAAAGCTGATCTGAACTCTAAACAAACCAACTTCTCTGCGTCTCCTCCAGATAACACACACAACAAATATATTGATTTCAGTTACATTTTAAAGTGCCTGCTCAGCTTTGCTTTTACTCACGGAGCTATTAAAAGATCTTTTTATTTAAAATGCCTAAATTTGAAAATGAACGCTAATTTCCTCTCTGACCAAGTGGTAGTTCTCTTTATTACTAATGATATATAAATTATAAGAATTTGCCATTCAAAAAGCCTGTTTATTTGTCTTGTCCTATTTAACAAGTAGGCCAGGATAGAGAAATTCTAACATTGCTCTGTTAAGAATCCCATGTTGTAAGTGAGCTAGTCATGTTAGGAAAACGTAAAATCCTCTATGCTTCCTACCACTTTTAAAGATTCAAGTGCAATAGTTATCTCCGTTTTGTAGGGATTTTCATGAAAATAAAGTCCAGAGAATCCTCTACTGCTCCCTGCCATTTGATGTTATCTATTTGTGTATTTTGTTATTGGATTTGGGGAGCCAGTCTTCTACTTGTTCAGAGAAGCCAAGAGTCCTTGAGCAATAATTCACCTGGAGTCTTGTTACAACATAGGTTGCTTGGTCCGGCTCCCAGAGTTTTTGATTCAGTAGGCCTAGGGTTATGGGAACTGTGAATTTGCATTTCTAACAAGTTCCAGGTGATACTGATTCTGCTAGTCAGGGGACCCCACATTAAGAACCACTTGGTGTAGAAAACCTTTCTATTGGATCCAGCTAGTTGAGGGTTTGAGGCATCTTCCAGGTATTCAGCAATGTGGATTCATTTAACCCACTGATTAATGTATTAGAAAACTTTTCCATCTGGGGTTAGAATAACTGATCTAGTACAAAACAACCAAATTTAAATACAAAAAACCCCTAAAGCCCAGCAACAGTTCATTCATTGGTGTGTGTGGCACTAGGGTTGGAGATTATTCAATTTGGCATGTAGAACAAAGGACTTTGAACACACAGAGTCATTCTTCATCATTGAGCCTTTTTAAATGTATTTTTTAATTTTTGTTTTTATCTGCCTATCTATGTATATTTATTTATCTACTTTTTTTTTTCAATAAGGGGTGTGGTGGTATCATTTGGGCACAGGTATATTCATAATCTTTCCGGGAGAGATTTTGAAAATAATCATAGTGATTAGTTTACTACCTGAAGAGATTATTTTAGGGCACTTTAATAAATAGGAAACATATATGAACATTTTGCTACATTCAAAGAGCTTGGGATAGTCCCTCATTAATTGCATTAACAATTTATACAGTAAATTTGTGCAAGTTTGAGTTTATGCTTAGTAAACTAACATAAAATTCATTTCCTTCCTGGGCTAATTGATCATATATTTCTATCTCTTCTAATTAAGGAATGTGTAGTGAGATATAAGCATACATTGTCAGATTCATGGTTTAACATGAGTTAAAATCACCACATTATGTGAAAGTGCATGACTATTTTTATGAATTTTTTTAAAATAATGCATATGAAGCACCTTAGCTCAGATAAGCAGTGCTTTATTTAAATGTCAGATATTTTTTATGTATTTCTTAAATTTTAAATTTATTATGTGATATTAATATTACTATACAAGTTTTATTTGGTTAGAACTTCCTATTATGTTTTATTCCATATTCTTACTTTTTGTGTGTGTCATGGTGTACCTCTTGAAACAGAAAAGAGCGGGGTTTCTTTCAGCTAAGGTGAAAATCTCTATCTTTAAATAAGCAAGCTTTATCCGCTTATATTTATTGTAATTACTTCTAGATTTGATCACTTTACTACCACCGTTTTATGTTTTCCATTTACTATATTTTTCCTTTAATTGATTCTTTTTCTTGACACTTCTGCCATTTATTGGAAGATTGAGGTTTTTATTTATTTTCCCCTCTTCTGGTTTAGAAGTTAGTCATTCTATTTCATTGCTTTTAGTGAAAGTTTTAAATACTTATTCAGCATTCTTAACAAAGTATAAATTTAATATAAATTTAAAATCTTCCTTCTAATCTATGCAAGGATCTTAGAGCACTTTAACTCCAACCTATCCACATCTTTTCTTTGGTAATTTTAATCTATTATCTACTCCACTCCCCCACTTTGTTTTTAAATCCCTCTTACAAATTTAGCCTTTATTATTTTTTTTTAAATTTATAGTCAATGTTTATTTGGATTTATCCTAAATTTTACTGTTATCTTTGCTCCTTAAAACTGGCAGAAACTGAAGGGTTTGAGATCTTACCCTACTTACAAGCTAACAAGATAGTCTACACAGTTTCATGGATGCTAGCAGATGATATGAATTTCCTTGGTCACAGACAGACTACTTTATTACTCTTGGTGATAACAGGTGACATAGTGTATCAGCATTTTTCTGACATTTCCTCTTGTTCTCTACATCTAATAGGGGCAATTCTCTGGTTCCTTGGTATGTTTTAGGTGTGGGTTATGCATTATTTTATTTACCCTCCTTGCTGATCTTATGATTATTAAGTCAGTAGGTCTCCTTTAGTCTTGTTTTCTTCATCTGTAAAATAATTCTACTCTTAATACCACCATCACCAATAATAAAAACATTTAAAATATTGCAATTCATGTTAGACAGAATAAGGGTCCTCCAAAGAATCTGTCATTATGTTGCCTAACATGGCAAAAGGGACTTTGCAGATGTGATTAAGTTGAGGATCATGAAATGGGGAGATTATCTTGGTTTATCCTGGTGGGCCCAGTGCAATTACAAAAGTTATTATAAGTGAAAGAGAGAAGCAGGAGAGTCAGAGTAAGAGTAGGAGATGTGATGAAAAAAGCAGAGTCTTATGCATATGAGAAAGACTAGACTGAACATTGCTGGATTTGAAGATGTAAGGGGCCATGAGCTAAGGAATGGATCTGAAAAAGGCAAGGAAATGGATTCTTCCTTATAGTCTCCAGAAAGAATGCAGCCCTGCCAAGATCTTGATTTAGCCCAGTGATACCTATTTTGAACTTCTGACCTCCAGAATTGTCAGATAATAAATTTGTTGTTTAAAGTCGCTAAATTTGTGGTATTTTGTTACATCAGCATTACTTAACTAATACACTATTACATTAGATTATTGTAATGATTTGAAAATTCAATGAGATAGTGAGAAAGTGTTTTGTAAACTAAAGTACTATAGAAAATTTGTTATTAATAAAATTAAAGAGGGCTCTAACAATTCTAATCAGAAGAATGATATTTGTTTACAATAAAATCTAGATTAGAGATGGGATGGTGGGTCTTTGCCATTTTCATCAACTTTGATAAGGTTCCTCCTAAAGTGACTTAATCATTAAAAGCAATCACTCTGGGACCATCTCAGGTTGATTTTTTTAGCTTTATCTCTAAAGCATTCTCTAAATCATAAATTGAAAGGAAGCAATAATTTTTCTCTGACTAGGGCAACTGCTAAAGTTAGAGATCCACTCATGTAGCACACAAATGACCTTGAATAAAACAATCTTTGCTTTTGAAAGTTTGTAAAGTCCAAGAAAAACCTGTTATATATATCACAGCCCAATGTAATATAATCTTAATGATTAATTATTTGATTTCGTAAAAAATTTGTAGCTTGACGATACACAGAGGAAACATTTTCCAGCAATTCTATGCCCAAGAAAACACTGACTTTGTTCTGTTTCTCTCACCACCTTCTAGAATAACCCAATCCCCTCTACCATTGGGTTAATACTACCCTCCATGAAATCTTCAGGCATTCCAGTGCCCAGAAGTAGCATTCCTACTTTCCAGTTGCAGTTTTCATTGCCTCTCTCACCTTAAAACCACCCTGAGAGTGGGGAGTGGATGTGACTCCCGCCTACCACATGGGAAGTCCTGGGTTCAGTTCCCGGTGCCTCCTGGAGAAGGCAAGCTGGCGCAATGGGCAGGCATGGCGAACTGACACAACAAGATGACACAACAAAGAGACACAAAGAGGAATTACAGTGAGAGACACAACAAACCAGGTAGCTGAGATGGCTGGCTATTGAGCTCCTCTCTCCCACATGGGAGTTCCCGGGTTTGGTTCCTGGTGCCTCCTAAAGAGAAGACGAACAGACACAGAGAGCACACAGCAAATGGACACAGGGAGCAGACAGTGACCCCAAACAATGGGGGGCAGAGGGAGAGAATAAATAAAGAAAATCTTTAAAACAAAACAAACAAAAAACCATCCTGAGAACATGGATGCTCTCTGATCACTGCTCCATGGAAGCAGCATAGTTTGGTCCTAGGAAATACTGAAATACTGCTATCTTTTGGGGGGCGGGGCAGCAAGGGAGAGGTACCAGGGAATGAACCCAGGACCTTGTAAATGGGAAACAGGCGCTCAATCACTTGGGCTACATCCGCTCCCCTGAAATATTGCCACCTTTACTCAGACCCCATCCTCCCTACCTCACTTTCCGCAGATACTGTCATGCCTCCGAATGGTCCGTTCTGATGTCGTCTTTTCCTTCCTTCTCAAGCCCCAGCAGGATCCTCACCTCTCCAGCATGCATGAGTTTGCAGGAAGTTGCTTCCATGTTTCCATTACTGATTGGGAATTAGTGGCAGGGCTTGGCTTTCCCGTGTTTCTGGTCTGTCGGCAGATTAGCCTGGAACCCCATAGTGTAAGGCCCCTTTTGTGATTTTTTTACACCTAACTGACCTTGTTCCTCTTTCCAGTGGAGCACCCCTCACTGACCCAGCAAGCCTCAGGGTAAGCAGTCTCTGTTCATGTAATCCAGCTTAATACTTATGTTACGTTCAGAATGGGCTTTTTCATTTATTATTTTATCCTGATCGTTCCTCATCATCATTTTCAGGTCAAGAAATGTGGCCACGCCAACCTGCAGCACTGCCCATTTCACTTTCTGGACGACGTTAGTCCTTGGCTCATAATAAACTCCTGCCAAGAGTTTATATTTTATACAGCTGAGTCAGGCAATAACTTCCATCCAATGAGGGTTTCATTTTCTTATTACTTCTCTTCCTTTTATGTTCCTTAGAATCAATCAATCATATGAACTGCCATTCACCAGCACCCCTTGGTTCTTTCAAACTACAATACTCCTGCTCCACTTAATTAGAAAACTTCAATCTGAGCTTGATGATATAATTTGTTTTCTGGATTGCTGTATGCTATTAGAAAAGCAGGGAGGAAGGATGAATGGGCCATGTGCCCCTGCCATATAGCAGCTCAAAATCTGAAGGAATAGTCTCTATTGCCCTCTTACTAAGGCTCTAGATTCTGATGCACTGGTTCCAGGTAGAACCTGAGATTCCATATTTCTAGTAAATTCTAGGTTATGTCCTTGCTGCTACACTTTGAGTAGAAAGGCTCTCAACAAGATCCAAGAAATTAGCTTTTTGATTCCAATTTTAAATATGCATTTGATTCTTGCAAACTTTTCAATCTTGTTGAAATGTGTAGCAGAAAATTTGTAACCAGTTTTGGAATGTTTAGGAGAATTTGAAATGTATTTTATTTGTAAGTTTAATTTATTTCATCTTTAAAGATTTATTCAGAACTTGGAAAGATTTTGCTTAAGAGCATACACTTTCCTACTCAGGCATGGAAATAGTGTGTTTTAATTTATATATGTGGTTTAAAATTTCAAGAGGACTTAATTAACGAAGTTTTAAAATAAGACTGGTTGCTTTAAGGGAAATTTATTTTGTGTGACTTGAGTTGATCAAATATTAATCAAAGTTCCCTTCAAAAGTCATTCTTATTTTGTATAATATTTACTAGATTTATAAATAGATGAGAAGATTTTCAAGTCAAACTTCTTAAAGGTTTAAGGCAAATTATGTTTCAATTTCTTTTTACTTTAATAAACCAAAATAAATTTAAAACACAACTGTAAAAAGCTCTGTTTATAGGAAAAGGGGCTCTTGGATAAAATTCACCTTGGCACTGCTGACAGCTTGCCCAGTTCTGGTAGGTATGTTTTAAAACGGGTTCTGAACAAGGGGTCTGTGAGCTTGAATTGAAATTCAAAAAAAAATTATTTTTGTGGGGCTGTGTTGGTGCAGGTGTGATCTATTTATTAAATAATACACAGTATATTGTGGACTTAGTAAGGGGTCCGTGGTTTTCACCTGACTGGCAAAGGGGTCCGTGTAGCAAAAACGGTCAAGAACCCCTGCTTTGAAACGTCTTCTCCTTGCGTCGCCAGGCCTGCTCTCCTAGCCCCTATTCCTCTTTGGGTGGCAGCTATACTTTTCCACCCTTCTCAGGCTCCCCAGCTCACTGAGTCGGCAGGGCCCTGTAATTGATCCCTGGGGTTTTCTACACAGCCATCCCCTACTTGTCTGTCTGGAGTCTTCCCCAGGTGGACTTGTATCTCAGTTTCTCCAAAGACTCCTCAGTCTCTGAAACCTCTCAGCTCTTCCTCCTTCCTCTCACCACACCCCAGGCAGAGACCTGCTTCCTTTTGTCCTCAGCCATTTGATCCAGGTTCAATTCCAATTCAAAAGTTAGCTTTTTATTATGGAGTTAGTATAGGATTTAGATTCGTGGGGTAGAGAGTGGAATTAAAGAAGGCAAAACATCTACAAAAACAGTAAGAATTTAGGTACATCCTTTCCTAAACTAAAATATTCTTTACTCTTTTCCGTGATTTTAGTTGCTTTACAGAATTAATCTGCTTGCGTTATCCTACTTTAATATTGACCTTGCCTCCAAATAGGGGAGCCTTGGGAAATAGATGGGTGGAGCAAATAATCCTGCAACGTCTTGATAGAGCTCTCCTGTAAGGGATTCCAGGAGAATGGACCTTCTAGTAAAGGTGAACTCTCCTTTACCTTTTATTTCTCCAACCTGCCCAGCCCCCTCCTTCCCAAGAAGATGATCTCTTGGCTAAGCCCTTCCCAAAGCCAATCAGATTGGGTTTTTTGTTTTGTTTTGTTTTTTGTTTTTAAGCATAGTAGGCTCTCCTCTCATTCCCAGGTAGCTGTGTTCTAGAACCAGCATGTTCATTTAAACCTAATATCTAGGATGCTCAAATGAGGCCCTTCTCCTCACCTCTCTAGCCTGTGCTTAAATCTCCGGTTTCCTAGTTTGCCTTTCATTTTCCTGCTGAAACCAGAGCCCTGTCCTTGACCTCACACTGATCAGCAACTTGTCTGGTCCTTTGAAAGCCCCAGCCCCCCGCTGATGGATCATGCCTTACAAATCCCAATATTTGGATACGGCACATTTGCTTCTATTCAATTAACCTACTAGATTGGACACATTACAATGTGCCTGTACAGATTTCTGGTCTTGTGTTCTCAGCACCTGGACAGTACTTCCTGGAGGTAAGCATCAACCCTGATGGAAACCCAAGGTCCCACATCTCCTCTTACTTTATTATTTCAACTGCTGCTTTTACCCTTGGAGACAAGTCCTACCACCTGGTTCATTTCCCCAGATCTAGATCCTTCCATCCACTGTTGTCATCACTCTTCCTGCTGCCCTGCTTGAGGTCCCAGCATGCAGAGCCCATATGAGTTTCAGCCATGCACATCCACAGTTCAATCATAATTGATGTTCACGGGCATATCCCTAAGTCACTACGGGAGCCAAAGGTGCCGTCTAAATCATCAAGGAAAAAATAAATTATGTTCAGTGAAATTTTATTGTTCCCATACTTGCGTTCTTTAAAAGCTGATAATCCATGTAGGAAATATGGTTAGCTCTGTTTTAATCAGATTCATCAACAGTCCATTGCTGAACAACTTAAAATTTACTACCTTAAGAAATATCTAGATGATGGGATATTTTCTTCTATACCTAGATTTCAAGCAGATTTCAGGCAGAGTTTAGGATAGGAGGATGTTAGTTTCTCTTTGCAGCTGAGCTAGTCTTTACTATGTGCTAATTCTTTTGTTGCAGTCATTGACTTCTAAAGCCCTCTGGGGCAATTCCCTTCATTCTTTGAAGAATTTAACAACTGGTTCACTATGTCTCTCTCAAGTGTTACCTCCTTGATAATTTTTGATGATTAAATATCCACATTGTAGCAACCAGAGGTACTCACCAAATATCCCATGGATTACCCTACACCTTTTTGACAGTGACTTCCCTTTTGACAGATGCCACATGTTTAGATACAGAGCCAAAAATGGAAAGCAGCCTGGAGCCCTAAGTCACTGGATGGAGAGAATAGTCTTACAGAGTCCCTGAGCTGGAACTCTGCATGCATTAGAATTGGGGGAGGGGGGGGGGAGTTGTTTGTTACCACTGAAACTTTGTGGTTATTTGTTACCACAGTGTAGCATCGCCACCTTAATTAATATTTAAATGTAGTTCATCCTTTCCATACCCTGGCCTCTCAATTCCTTGACCTCTTCTCCTTTAAAGATCTTGTCTTCTATCTTATCTCGGCCACCCATAACCTTTGTTATATCATTGTCTTAGCTTGTCAGAGGGCTGCTGAGGCAAAGTATCAGAAAAGGGTTGGCTTTTATAATGGGAAATTTATTTGGGGTAAAAGCTTATAGTTCGCAGCCATGAAATGTCCAAATCAAGGCACTATCAGAGATACTTTCTCACTAAAGTCAACTACTGGTGATCCTCGCGTCCTGCCACGCAGTGAGGCAAGATGGCTGCTGATCTCTGTCGAGGACTCTGCCTTTCCCTCCAGAATCTACCATCTTCCAGAGCTCAGCTGTGGGCGATCAGGCATATGGCTTGTCTCTTTCCAGGCCTCCTCCTTCAGCCTCAGCGTCTCTGCTTTCTCCCTGAGCTCAGCTGTGGGCGATCAGGCATATGGCTCGTCTCTTTCCAGGCCTCGTCCTTCAGCCTCAGCTTCTCTGCTTTCTCCCTGAGCTCAGCTGTGGGCAATCAGGCATATGGCTCGTCTCTTGAGCTTTGAGCTGCTCCATGGGCCCAGGCTCTCAGAGGCTTCATGCCTCAGCTTCGGCTGCTAGTGATCTTGAGTCCTCCCTCACATGACTGGGTCAAAATGGCAGAGCTTCTTTTTCTCTGTGTTTCCGTTAATATAAGGCTCCAGTAAGAGGGCAGAGACCCAATCTGAGCCATGCCTCACTGAGGTAGTCCAATAAAAAACAATCTAATCAAATGAGCTAATCAAGGTCTCTTAACTGAATCTAATGCAACCAAAGGGTCTCACACCCACAGGAATGGATATTAGTTCAAAAACATAATCTTTTTTTTTTTTTTTTTTTTTTTTTTTTTTGGACTCACCAAATTCAATCTGTCACAATCATATATCATGTTTACCACCAATAACAGCACTCCCTGCATAATCAAACTCTTAAGCACCCTGTTCTACAAATACTAGTTCCTATATTTCCAGCTTACTTATGCTAGTCTCCGAATTCCAATAATTCCTCAAAACCATAGTTTTCACTATTTCTCATCCCACAAATATCCTCATTTCCCTCCTGAAATATTGTGATCAGGTAAGTGGATAATCTCAAGGAAAACATGAAACCCTTCTGACTGGATTCTAAGTGAATGACCACTGATTCCAGAGGGCCTTGGGTGCTGTCTAGTGATCCTATTGTATTTCCCAAGTCCTCTCAGTCTCACAGTGTCCTGGATGAGCCTCTCAGGCCTTCTCTTCTCTCTTCAGTTTTCCTCTTCTCATTCTCACCTGAAGACTTACTCATTTTATTGAGAAAATATAAGCAATTTAAAAAGCATTTCCACACACTTTCACTACCAAATCTACTAACCTATTTGCATCTTTCCCACCATTCTGCTTCGCTCCTGCTACTTCAGTTGAATTATTACCCTTGCTCCTATCTGAGGACAGCCCCATCATTTACACACTAGATACCATTCTTGAAGTCTATTCAATGTTATTCATCCTGCAATTGTCTCTCTCTCCTCTTGCATTCTGAATCCCCCCCTTTTTACTGGATCATCACATCAGAATAAAAACATTCTCTGATATCTCCTATCTTAGGAAGACAGAATCAACCTCATGCTACTGTACTCATCCCTGAAGCTACCTCCCCGTTGCTCTGCTCCGCTTTAAATCTAGACTCCTATAAGGGATGGTCCGCATTTTCCTTTCCTCCCACATCCTCTTGACCCCCTCCAATTAAACATGTATGCATATCACTCCAATGAATTAGCTCTTGTCAAGGTTTCCTCAGACCTCCACATTGCTAAATTCAAAAGTCAGTTTTCCATTTCCACCTTACTCTATCTATAGCAGCTTCAAACATAGTTGACTACTTTGTCCAAATTGAAATTCTTCATTTGCATTCCAAAAAATCACTCTCCCTTGGTTCCTCCTTCCACACTGTCATTTCATCCTCTTGTCTTTTGTATCTCATCTTTTAGTCGTGTTGTCATGTTGACACAGGCTCTGTTTTCAGGCCTTTTGTCTTCTTTTATCTGCACTGACTCCCTTGGCTGTATCTTTTGAACCCATAGCTTTAAATACTATCAATGCATTGACTGTTTCCAGATATGTCTTGAGGTCAGACTTGATATCCAAACTCCAGAGTAGATACACAATTATAGAGAAACTCAATCATAAAGAGTACAAAGAACTGCTGGTCTTTCTTTTTGCTTTATATCCTGTAAAGTGAAATGTAGGCAGACAACTTTTGCCATACAAGATGTAAAGTGAGTCCCTAAAACATGTTAGTATATCTAGTTGAGTTTTTAAGGCAGTTGAATACTCTGAGAGATGAGGAAAGCCCAATTATACTTATAATTAATAACTCCAAAAGCCATTAGGACATGACAGGTGAATTTGCTTTACTTCTTCCTTAGAGACTAGCACCAGGTTAACTTATTCTGGTGACACTTTATATGCTAAATGCCTTTCATTTCTTTCACTCACTGGACACAGTTATGGTCCTCACTGTTCTTTCTCTCTCTCTCTCTCTCTCTCTCTCTCTCTCTCTCTCTTTTTTTGCCTGACTTTCCTTACAATTCTTGGAAAATGCAAAGAGTATAAAATATATGAATCAATAGTATTGAGATAAATTAAAATTTAAGTAATGAAATTGCAGTTTTAGGAATTAAGGCTGGGCACAGTTCATTAGGTATAAAACCTGGGCTTCCAAATCTAAATTTTGGAAATTGATGTCAGCCCATACTCTCCAATGGTATTTTTATTTTTTTTTTTTGGCTTACCTTTGTAAAACCAGTGTGAACAGAGAAAATGACACAAAATTGCCACAACCTTGACAATCAGGAAATATGTTCAGTAATTGTCCAGAATCTTGGAAATATTTGTTACAAATTTGAATGGGGCATTTGCTAACAGGCATTGTGGAGAGACCACTGGACTAGAAGTCATGGTACATGCTGTCAAATAATGTCTTTGAATGAATCACTCCTCCATAGGCTTTAACTTTCTTATCTGAAAAATAAGGTTGGACTTAGTGGTCCATTTAGGTACTTAGAACATCCTATGACTTTTTTTTTTCTATATCTGTACAAAGATGGAGGAGTTTGAATGAAAATAAAATCCATGCCTTTTTTTGTGCTGCATCCTGAATTTGAAGTCTTCTATCATGTGACTTGCCCTCCTTTTGGTAGAAAGTAAACCCTGCCCTTGTGTTTTCTGAAGTGGAGGATATTTTCTCTGTCCAGTATTCTTCCCACTAGTACTGTGACATGTAATCCCTTTCTTTGGAAAATGCCCCTTCTCCAACTTCAGGATTGTAATTCCCTTAATTCTTCCATGTTCGCACATAATTCCTCTCCTGTTTCATAATTAGACCTAGGCATCAACACATGATCCACACTGGTCCAACCTTATGATGAATGATTGGTTCCAGACTCAGGCATGTGAACAATTGGGCCATCACACATTTTCCTATAATTGTTCTAACTGGAGATGAAAAAAAAAAAAAAAAAAAGACCTTTCTTCAGTTGTGGTGAAACTGGAAAATAGGAAGCAGGTGGCTTCTTTTGTTCCCTGCTCCATGGAGAAATCTGGTCTGACAGCATGATGCTGGCACGGGACAGGCAGAGGTGAGAGATGGGGAGAGAGATGACCTTGGTGGGGGTTGAGAGTCTGAGACCAGCTAGCACTCTCCTGGCAATCACAGGGGCCTTCCAGGAAATTCCATCTCTTGCTTAAGCTAGTTTGAGTTTCTGTCTGTTGCAACAAGATTACTGACTCTCACTTTCATACCAGATCAGATATGGAAATCTATTATGTAAGAAATAATCTTTTTTTTCTGTTTTCTTTTCTTCTTTCCCTTTTTTTAATCTTTCAAAATAATTGAAGACATATGGAAGGATTCTGATATGAGTCAGTATCAGTCACATTCCAAAGCTACTTACTGGTGTGACCTAATGGAGTGGTTATCATTCCCTGGCCATAAGGGTGAGGACTTGACCCAGAATACTGTAATCATAGTTCTTTATGGCTCTGAGAGCAGTGATGACTTAGTCCAAGGTCTGAGCCCATAACCCAAGCCAGACCAATGACAGCCATTCCTGTGTGTGTGTGTGTGTGTGTGTGTGTGTGTGTGTGTGTTTCCAAATTGCACCAGAAGAGATGTCTCCTAGATTCTTGGGTCACAGAACTGCTAGAATGTGTCCACGGTTGTGTTGCCCACAGGGCTGAGAAAGTACACCTTCCCTGGAAGAAGAATTCAGTTAACAGGAACAGAAATCAGAGAATTTGGAAAATAAGAGTCTTGGTGCTGTGGAGCTTCTGGTTCCAGACATCACTAACTAGTGACCCACTGTCACAGGTTGGATTCTTCAGAAGCAGATGTTGGAGGGAGTTTGGCATGTAGGATATTGTTAAGGATAAATGCCCATGAATCTTGCAGTATGGGGCACTTGTTATTTTTCAGAGGAGAGGCCTCTGCATCGTCTTCAGTCAAGAGAGAAATGCCAGCTCTTCTAGGGTGATGTGGGCCACTTCTGAAGGTTCCAAAGTTTTAGAGAACCCTGGAGCTTCAAAATATTAAGGAACATTTACCGAGATGACTCCATCCCAAATGGAAAGGTCCCATGTTTCCAAACAGTGACCTGGTCTTGAAATAAAAGCCCTGCCTTCATTGGGCATGTACCCTTCTCTACATATAGGACACTTTGGCCCTCAGTTTTTTCTTTCCTCCTGTTGTAGGAAATGGGAGTCACTTTGTAAGGGTCTATCGAGGCCCTCTGACTTTCACCTGTATCCTTCATTGTCCATTAATCATCTGCATTTTTAAATTAACTTTTTCTAGAGGAATGGTTTCAAAGGGTGGTCCCAGGACTGGTATCATCAGTATCACTTGGCAATTTGTTAAAAATTTAAATTCTTCGGCCCTATCTCAGACCTTCTGAATCAGAAACAATGGCTTGGGAACCAGAAATCTGTATTTTACCAAACTCTTCAGGTGATCTTGATGCAAGTTGAAGTTTGAGCACCCTTGTTCTAGAACAGTAATATTTCTTAGCAACATCCATAGGATAATAATGTCCTCATAGTTAGTCACTATGTCCTGGCACCTCTCAAATGCCTTGTACATCACACTAGCTAATGCATTCCCTTCTACTGGCATAGCATCCCACTTCACCACTGCTGCACAATTTAACAATTGGACCAGTAGCTGTCTGTGCTCCATCTACCCCAGTGGGTGAGTCCTTTGCTAAAAATAGTTTATGTTAGGATTCTAACACTTGCCATGGATTGAATCCTGTGAAACACCTAATGTGTACCTATGGAGAATGCATTTTTATTAATTTAATAATAATCATTTAGTACCACATGCAGTGTATTGCTCTTACAAAGTATTTTTGTGTGCTATTTTATATGATTGTAACAAGAAAGCTCTGAAAAGAAGGGCAAGACTGATTCTGTTGTAGAAACATATGACACCATATCTTTATTTCATATTTAGTTTTTCTTTTATTATGATATGAAACATAATAATGTCAAATAAGGAGAAACTTCTGGTTGTTCTCAGTAGTGAAAGATGCTGCTCTCACTCTTTTATTGCCTTTAATTGAAACTTGCTTCTGTAATCTCAGGAGGACTGAAAAGATAAAGACCTGTCCTCTGACTTCCTCAGAGGCCCTTTCTGTAGGATATGCTGTCACAAAGTTGACACAATCCATCTACAAAGCATATGACAGTATTCAATGACAATATTCCTCAGATTCTCCCTGGGTATTATGTGTAGTTTCCAAGTGACACACTTGATCCTATCATTTTGGCAGTGTTCACATTCAATACCAATCACTGCTCTCAGCTAACTGTGATTTATGGTGGCTGTTAAGATAGATGAACAGATTTTCCATTGACAGTTTCTGTATTTTGCATCTATATTCTTGATCTCTGGGTCTTTATAATTGAAGTTCCTAGTCTTGACTCTTGCAGATATTGTGATTGTAGCTATTCCAACCGGTCAACCAGAAAACATTTGTTTAAAAACCTAATATGAGACTGGTATTAAGTAAGATCTGTATAGATATACCTAATGTATAAAACAGAAAATGTATAACACACAGTCAAAATCTAAACATCACTGTCTGCTTCAGGGGGCATATCAGTCAGGATTCTCCAGAGCAACGGAACCAGTAGGATATATTGATTGGATATCACATGATTATCGGGGCTGGTGCATTTGTAATCTGTAAGGGAGGCTGGCACACTAGAAACTCAGGCAAGATTTGATGTTGTAATCTAGAGGCAGAATTTCTTCTTCTCCAAGAAACCTCAGATTTTTGCTCTTAAGCCCTTCAGCTGATTGGAAGAGTTCCACCCATATTAGTGAGGGTAATCTCCTTAAAGTCAGCTGACTGTGGATGTTAACCTCAACTACAAAATACTTTCACAGCATCACCTAGATTAGTGTTTGGCCAAGCAACTGGACACCATAGTCTAGCCAAGTTGACACGTGAACTTAACCATCACAGGGAGTCTTTTTGGTTGGATTCCCTAGATGCAGAGCCTGAGATGATGATTCATGTGCTAGTGGTTTATTGAGGGGATGTTTTCAGGAGAATCCCGCAAGGGGGTTAGGGAAAGAGGATAGGGTGGGAGAAGAAGCTAGGCAAAGATGTGGTTTCAGGAAATGTCTAGCCTTAGATTGTTCCCATTGCAGAACTCTAGTTCAAAAGAGTTTTCCCTACCCTGAGGAGGGGTGTTTGTCTGGAAAATAACTTTTCAGGGAGATGTGTTTCTGACACAGGCAAGAACTGGGAGGTACACTGATAAAAATGAGGCTATTGATAACACTGCCATTTATAAAGTATTCTCACAAACAGTCTAATTAAATTTCCACACAGACCTAATGAGATAAAGGTTTGGATTCCCAATTTAGAGAAGTAGAGTCTGGTAATCAGAGTGTTTGTGATCAACTTGATGGCACTCAGCAGGGATAACCCAATCAGATCTTTGCTACCCAGAAGGCAATACTTTTAATTGTTACAACTATAAATAGAAGAGATTAAATAAGCCTGAAGATCAATGTTTAAAAGACTTTAGGACAGAAGCAATCATCACTAAATGTATCGGGCACACTATTTGACTTCAAAATATAGCTAGTCCATACACGTGGTTCAACCTAAGACATACTAACGATTTCCAAAAAATCTCAAAGTCTAGATGTACATGTCCCTGTCCTGAGAAAATTAGCTGCAGCTATTTCCTTTTGTAGTAGTTGTTTTGCTTTGTATCGAGTGACTTTGCCAAGAAAACAACAGCTGATTGGTTCAGGGGTCAAAGAAGAGGGAGTTGTTTAGAGGCTGGCCTACTGTGACAGCTCTTGCCTTAGTCCAGTTTTGTATTGGGCAGGGCAAATCAACCCAAATATACCCTTTATTTTCATGAGTTAGACTCCATAACACATAAAGAATTGAAGTAAGAAAGAGAAAGTGAGGTTGCCGCAGAGCGATGCTGATTCTCGGGAATGGAAGAATGATAGAGCTGGGAGCCACAGGTGCTTGCTGGGCTCGAAATTCACCTCTTCGCACTCAGATCCATTCCCTATATTTTCCCTGCACTGATTTGTATCAGTAACTTCAGGTTGTATTAACTGAAGAGAGGCACTGGCAGGGATTTGACTGCAGGAAGAAGGGAGAAGCCAGGGTGTGTGTCTCAATTGGTGTCTGTGACAGAGATTGTGTCACCTTCCTGATTCCAGCTCCTGCCTGAAAGCACGTCCTTTAATGGTCCCATCTCCCACTGGGCAGGCCCACCATGGATCCATATTCCCCCAGGTAGCTATGCCTTGTGGGCTCTAAAACCACCACCTTCTCATTTGTCTCTCCAGCCTTCAGGGTGAGAGCAGATTATTGCTATTCTTAATAGGTCCCACCTTCCCTGGTTGAGTTGAGTGGCTAACCTCTTTGATCACCTGTAAGGCAATGTATTACATTCCTTCTATTTGAAATACCTAGAGCAGTTTCTGTTTTCCTGACTGGATCATAACTAACACCTTTTTCTAAGGAGATGGATTCTAGAATGTCTGTTAAAGCACCATCTATTCTACTTTAAAAAGTGGTGAAAGGCATTTTCTGTTATTCTGGTTCCAGTCTTTCTTTCTTTTCTCTCTTTCACAGGTACCAGGGATTGAACCCAGGACCTCATACATGGGAAGCAGGTGCCTCAATCACTGAGCTACATCCACTCCCCAATGAGAGTTGGTTTTCCATTTGTTTGTTTTTAGGAGGTCCTGAGAATCAAACCTGGGCCCTCATGTGTG
This sequence comes from Cabassous unicinctus, assembly GCA_029593785.1. NCBI lineage: Eukaryota > Metazoa > Chordata > Mammalia > Cingulata > Chlamyphoridae > Cabassous > Cabassous unicinctus. The sequence goes on from JAQZBX010058805.1 coordinate 16,879, forward strand.
GGAAGCAGGTGCTCAAGCCCTTGAGCTGCATCCACTCCCTCCAGTCTTTGATGTGCACTGCAGAGATAGATGTTGAGTTTCTTTCCTTTCCCATATGGCCTTAAAAAATATATCCATCACTTGAGGTAGTCTGAGCATATCTCAGATTCTTGCAATCCCAAAGAGTCCAGAATAACTTAGGCAATAACTATGGGGAACTGCCACATTTATATATTTAAAAAGGCAAATTGTTTAATCAGACTGTTACAGAAAGGGTTAAGATAAGGTCAGGTCCTAATAGCAATCTTATCATTTATAAGGATGATGATTCATTTACTCATTTACCAGCTGGGATCCTTAGGTCAGGTCGCAGCGGGAAGTACAGACTTGGGCACTTTGGCAGGAGTATGCACCTATTTCCCAGCCTTTGTAATATTTCTTTAACATTACAACCCTTTCAATTATTCAAACAATGGAGATAGCTAAGATTATTCTTTCATTATCCACATTCCTATAAGAGCCTTAGAGAATCTCACAATACTGTGACATCAGAGCCAAGAAAAAAAGTCTTAAATGGCAGCCTGATCTTTTGGGAAGGGGGATTTGGGCAACCTGTGGCCAACATGTCTCTAATTTTTTAAAAGCCCCGTGGGTGATTCTGATACACATCCAATGCTGAGAAATATTAGTATAGATATTTGGTAAAATGAATGAATTTTTTTCAACTCTTTTTTTTTTTTTTCTTGCAATGACCATCTTGGCTGTATGCTAGATTTTCTTGCTCAA
>JAQZBX010058806.1:0-17659 GCA_029593785.1 Cabassous unicinctus
TTGAAATCACTTCCCCTTTTAAGTCATTCAACTGATTGGATAAAAGCGCCACCCATTGATGATGTAATCTCCCTGATTGATGCAGATGTAATCAGCCATCCACGCAGTAAACTCACTGGTGATTGAAGTCCATAAATGCTCTTGTGTTACAATTAGCCCAGTGCTTGTTGGAACAAACACCTGGACACAATTACCTGGCCGAGTTGACACATTAGCCTAACCATTACATGGAGTGATCCAACCACTTCATGTTACAGATCACAAAATTGAAGTCCAGAGAGTTGAAATTACCTTTCCAGAATCACAAAGCTAGTTGAATAGAAGGACTAGACTAGAACCCAGGTCTTCTGACTCCTAGTCACATATTCTTTATTCAGTATTATTTTTATACTCCTAACTTTTATTTTATTCTTTTTTTTTTCTTTTTATCTTTTATACTCCTAATTTTATATACCAATAACTGTCTGGTATCTTTAATTACCTGTCTTATTCCTGTTCAACTTCTTGAATTCTGTGACTACCCCTCATTGACAGTAAGTCTCTAGCAAGAATAAATGATATCTTGTAATGATTTACACATATATGAGACAATTATTTATGTCTCCCTAAGGTCAGCTTTTCTCAAAGTTAAAATAGAATCACATGTGAGATAGAGTCATAGTCTTCATGAAGTCAAGATGAATTGCTTTCCCCTTCTATATAGCTGATAGTAGACAATCCAAAGGAAGCTTAATTAATTGTAAATGACCCATTTGTTATAAAGACGTAATAGTTCATTGCCAATACAGTGTGTGTCCTTGTCTGTGACTCTGCACATTGAATGTTTTGAATTTCTTCTAGTATTTATTCAGGTATTATGAAATGAACAGATTGTTCATTTTTACTTACAGCTTTTCAATTATTAGCTTTTTCTCAGTCCTTGTTTTCCTGCCTGATATGTTTAAAATTAGTATCTACTTCTTGCAGTGATTTGGGCCAGCTCCTTTAGTGGACTGTAAGTCACTGGAAGCTAAGTACTTTCACATATTAATTTTTAAGTAATTTATTATCAGTCTATTTCCAGTTCCTACTTGGCTTTCTCTTCTTAAACAGTGTCTTTACTGAAATTATAGTTGACATTTTTAAAACCAAGTTTTAAATCTTTTGTTAGCTTTTTCATTTGCATCAGATAAGCCTAATTGGTAATTATTATCATCCTTATCCAATTCTAGTGATTTTGCTAATCCAATTTCACTATTTACATGTAAAGCATTTTATTTTATTGTTTCTTTTAAAATGATAGTAACTTTGTTATTTTTTTAAATACAATTAAGTATATTTCTTTCTCAATTATAGGTTGTTAAGCTGAAGCAAATAGAGCATACTTTGAATGAGAAAAGAATATTACAGGCAGTGAATTTTCCTTTTCTTGTTCGACTGGAGTATTCTTTTAAGGTAAATTTTAATAATATACAAGTAAAGTGTTTTCAACCTGATGTATTTTTAAAAATATGAAGCTGTAATAGGATTCTAAACCCAATCATAAACATGGAGAATATGAGTAACCAAAAAAAGAATATCTTTAGATTTTATATAATTAAATCTTACTGTACTTATAAACTTAGGCAGCCTTTGAAAAGAAGGCTCTGGTTCACTCTGGGGAAATTGTTCAAAGTGACATGTGTAATTCTTCATGAAATGGCATTACAAAATCTAATATTTCAATTTAACAAAAACCATGGTTATATTAAGTGATTCGTACACCCATACAAATGTATACACCCACACTCCTTCTTCTGCTTCCCTTAAACCCTTTCTGCCACTTATCTTACCTTCTTTTACTTAGTAATTTGAGTTCTAGTCTTTCCATTTATACAAGGCAGAACAATTTTTGGCCAACTGTTCAACTGTCTCATAAAGTTGCACAGAGATTTATTTTTTAAAATTGACAGCTTTTTAGCTCTGTGGAATAGCACTTGGTATCTTTCTCAATATTGATTCATATGAAATATTTTAACCATTTTTCTTTTGTCCTTATGTTCTTTGAGTCAAATGAAGATCTATGTATTTAAGATGATATTAAAACCATTAATCTCTCTGATCTGATATAGTACATAAAATGTAAATATTATTACTAGCTTTTTCAAATTGTTTTGTACCTTTGTTATTCCTTTGCACACACTATGACATTATATCATTGCCTTAGCATTTAATCACTCAAGTTAAGTATTCCCTGTAAGAGCAGAAGTCCCAGGCTAATTTGTGGCAAGAAGAACAAAAATAAATAAAATAAGATGTGTTCCAGTATAGAAAAGTTAGTGTTTTCCATTTACTTTCTGTTTCCCACTGTTATTAATCTGTCAAATGGATTTTAAATTTGTCTTTTTCTAATTGGACATGATGTAATCTTAAAATATTTTTTCAAGAAATAACCTAAGTTTCATAATTTTGACTTACTTATTCTTTTTGTTGTTGTTGTTCATAGGATAATTCTAATTTATACATGGTTATGGAATATGTCCCTGGGGGTGAAATGTTTTCACACCTAAGAAGAATTGGAAGGTTCAGGTAACTATACTTTTCCCCTCAAATCTTTATCTATTGTGAGTTTGTTTTAAATCAAAATTTTAAGTTATTATAAACTCCACAAATTCATTTCATTGAACTCAGTGATATTTTAGTTATATGAGGCACTGAGTGGAAAAAAAATAGGCCACTATTCATGAGTTTTAAAATTCAAATAAGCATTGTGAAATCAATTTAGATATTCTGCCATTAGCAGATATTGTGAAAGTCCATTATTTGAAGAGTTTTGAGAAAATGCAGAAATTAGTTGAATTTTTTAAGGTACCAATATTTATTGTTCAAAGATTAATGCAACTCTGAGAAAGAGGTTTGTGTAAAGAAGATAAGAAAGGAATACATTCTAATGATAATAGTGGTATCATGGTGACATGATATAAAGTGTATCTTTATATTTAATTCTCCTCAAAGTTGTTGCTATGTTGATTTTTAAAATTATATACATAATTTTAAAGAAGTTTTTACCTTATCATTAGTTATTATTAATAAGGTCTTAATCATTAAAATATGTTATAGATTCTGGTAGCTTTACTTGTTAACAATATTCCATAAATTACTATTGTTCATTAATAATCATTAGTAGAATGAAGCTAAATCCAAGATCATGTCCATCTTCTTTCAGTACATTTTATTTGGCATTGTTAAAACATAAGAAAGAGCTCAAACAGGACTGTTCTTTTGCTTATACCACAACTGATGATGGTAATTCTGTTCTTAAAAATATGACAATAGACTCAGATTATCACAAGATGATTTTCAATGATGGGTAAATAGAGTTATTTTAGTCACTTGGAGCCTAAGGCAAATTCATTAATTGACCTGATATGTAAGGGCTACTGTCTTAGATTCCTAGGGCTACCATAACAAAGTACCACACACTAGTGGCTTAGAACAACAGAAATGTATCATCTCACTGTTCTGGCATCTAGAAGTTCATAATCTGTAAAGAAGAATCCTTCCTTGTCTCTTCCTAACTTCTGGTGGTTTGCCAGCAATCCTTGGACTTCAGTTGCTGCTTCAGTCATACATGGCATTCTCCCCTGTGTCTCCATCTTCATAAGGCAATCTCGTCTCTGTGTCTGTCTCTGGATCTATGTTCAAATTTCCTCTTGTAAGGACACCAGTCATATTGGATTATGGGCCCACCCTAATCCAGTATGGCCTCATTTTTTTTTTAAAGTATTTTTATTAGAGAAGTTTTGAAGTTACAAAACAATTATGCACATGTGTGCAATTCCCATACAGTACTCCTCTGCCAACATACCATATTGTTGTGGAACATTTGTTACAAATTATGGGATAATATCATCAGACTATTACCACTAATTAAGGTCCATAGCATACATTTGGCATATTTTTTCCATACCCCCCCTATTATTAACACAGTACATCTTTGGCATTGATACATGAATATTGCTGTTAACTACAGTCCATAGATTACATTAATTGTATTTTTCCCAGGCTTCCCCACATTCTTACCACCTTGCAGTACTGATGTACATTTGTTCTAGTTCAAAGGACATTCTTGTATTTGTGCTATTAACCACAATTCCCATCCACCTCTGGGTTTACTATGTTATTCAGTCCCTAGATTATTCTCTAGCTTTCTTTCAATTGACATTTACATCCCTAGACTACCCTTTTCAGCCACAATCCCATTTATAAACCAGCTGGTTAGTTCTACTCACTATAATGTGTTACCATCAACTCTATCCATTTCCACACTTTTACACTCAAGTTAGTTAAAACTTCTACATACATTAAGCATCAGTACCCCTTCTCAGCCCTCTTTTTATCTCCTAATAACCTATATTCTAGATTTTAATTTCATGCATTTATTCTTCATATTTATTTCATATTAGTGAGACCCTGTAATATCTGTCTTCTTGTGTCTGGCTATTTCACTTAGCATAATGTCTTCAAGCTTCATTCATGTTATCATATGTGTCCCAATTTCATTTCTTCTTACAGCAGCATAGTATTCCATCATTTGTATATACCACATTTTGTTTATCCATCCATCAGTTTATGGACCCTTAGGTTGTTTCCATGTTTTGGCAATTGTGAATGACGCCGCTGTGAACATTGGTGTGCACACATCTGTTCACATCACAGTTTTCAGTTCTTCTGGATATACTCCTAGTAGAGGAATTGCTGGATCATGTGGCAGTTCTATATTTATCTTCCTGAGGAACCACCAAACTGTCTTACAGAGCCTGCACCATTTTACAATCCCACCAACAGTGAGAATCCACCCCACATCCACCACAGCACTTAACTGTTTTTTGTTTTTTTAGTAATGGCCATTCTATGTGGTGTGAAATGATATCTCATTGTCATTTTGATTTGCATTTCCCTAATAGCTAGATATTGAACATTTTTTAATGTGCTTTTTGACCATTTGTATTTCCTCTTTGGAGAAATGTCTATTTAAGTCTTTTGCCCATTTTTAATTGCATTGCTTGCTCTTTTATTGTTGAGTTGTATGATCTCTTTATATAGAATGGAAATCAAACCCTTATCAGATATGTGATTTCCAAATAATTTTTCCTATTGAGTGGGCTGCCTTTTCACCTTCTTGATGAAGACCTTTGAATCACAAAAGTGTTTGAAGAGGTCCCATTTATACATGTTTTCTTTCGTTGCTCATGCTTTTGGTGTAAGGCTTAAGAAGCCACCTCCTACCACCAGGTCTTCAAGATGTTTCCCTACATTTTCTTCTAGGAGCTTTATGGTTCTAGCTTTTATATTTAGGTCTTTGATCCATTTTGAGTTAATTTTTGTATAGGATGAGAGATAGGGGTCCTCTTTCTTTCTTTTGGATATAGATATCCATTTCTCCCAGCACAATTTGTTGAATAGACTGTTCTGCCCGACAGCCTTGTCAAAAATCGCTTGACCATAGATGTGAGGGTCAGTTTCTGAACCATTGATTCAGTGCCATTGGTCTATGTGTCTATCTTTATGCTGGTACCATGCTGTTTTTACCACTATAGCTAGGTAATATGATTTAAAGTATGGAAGTAAGAGTCCTCCAACTTCGCTCTTCCTTTTTAAGATGTTTCTGGCTCTTGGGGGCACTTTTCCCTTCCAAATAAATTTGATAGTTGTGTTTTCCATTTCTTTAAAAAATGCTCGTAGAATTTTTATCAGGATTGCATTGAATCTATATATCAATTTGGGTAAAATTGACATCTTAACAATATTTAGTCTTCCAATTCATGAGCACAGAATGTTTTTCCATTTACTTAGGTCCTTTTTAAAATTTCTTTTAACAATGCATTGTAGTTTTCTGAATACAAGTGCTTTACATCCTTGTTAGATTTATTGCTAAATATTTGATTCTTTTAGTCTCTATTGTAAATGGAATTTTTTTTCTTCACTTCCTCCTCAGATTGTGCATTACTAGTGTATAGAAACACTACTGATTCTTTGCATATTAATCTTGTGTCTTGCCACTCTGCTGAAATCATTTATTAGCACTAGCAATTTTGTTGTAGATTTTTTGGGACTTTCTAGGTATAATATCATATCATCTGCGAATTGTGAAAGATTTACTTCTTCCTTTCCAATTTGGATGCCTTTTATTTCTTTTTCTTGCCTGATTACTCTAGCTAGAACTTCTAGCACTATATTGAACAACAGTGGTGACAGTGGGCATCCTTATCTTGTTCCTGATCTCAACAGGAAAGCTTTCAGTCTTTCAGCATTGAATACAATGTTAGCTGTGGATTTTTCATATTACGGCCTTTATCATGTTGAGAAAGTGTCCTTCAATTCCTATCTTTTGTAGTATTTTTATCAAGAAACTATGCTGCATTTTGTCAAATGCCTTTTCTGTGTCAATCAATAGAATCATAGGATTTTTCTTCTTTGATTATTAATGTGTATTATGCTGATTGATTTTCTTATTTGAACCACCCTTGCATGCCTGGTGTAAAACCCACTTGATCATGATGAATAATTAGTTTAATGTGTTGTTGGATTCAATTAGCAAGTATTTTGTTGAGGATTTTTGCATTCATATTCATTAGGGAAATGGGTCTGTAACTTTCTTTTTTTGTAGTATCTTTATCTGGCTTTGGTATTAGGGTGATATTGGCTTCATAGAATGAGTTTGGTAGCATTCCTTCTTGTTCAACTTTTTGGAAGTGTTTGAGTAAGATTGGTATTAAATCTTCTTTGAATGCTTAGTAGAACTCACCTGTGAAACCATCTGGTCCTGGGCTTTTCATTTTGGGGAGTTGTTTGATGACCGTTTCAATCTCTTTATTTGTGATTGGTTTGTTGAGGTCTTCTTTTTCTCCTAGGGTCTGTGTAGTTTGTATGTTCCTAGGAATTTTTCCATTTCATCTACATTGTCTAGTTTGTGGGCATACAGTTATTCATGGTATCCTCTTATGATCTCTTCTATTTCTGTGGGATCAGTAGTAATGTCCTCATTTTCATTTTTTATTTGCATCTTCTCTTTTTTTTTTTTTTGTCAGTATAGCTAAGGGTTTGTCAAGTTTGTTAATCTTCTCGAAGAACCAACATTTGGTTTTGTTAATTCTTTCTCCTGTGTTTTTGTTCTCAATTTCTACTCTGATCTTTGTCATTTCATTCCTTCTGCTTACTTTGGGAATAGTTTGCTCTTCTTTTTCTAATTCCTTCAGCTGTGTAGTTAGGTCATTGATTTTTGCTCTTTCTACTTTTTTAATGTAAGCATTCAGGGCTATAAATTTCCCTCTCAGCGCTGCCTTCTCTGTATCCCAAAGGTTCTGATATGTTGGGTTCTCATTTTCATTTGTCTCAAAATAGTAATTGATTTCTCTCACAATTTCTTCTTTGGCCCACTGATTATTTAATACTGTGTTGTTTAATCTCCATATATTTGTGAATTTTCCCTTTTTCTGCCTGTTGTTGATTTCCAGCTTTATTCCGTTATGATCAGAGAAAGTGCTTTGTGTAATTTCGATCTTGATGAATTTATTGAGATCTGCTTTGTGACCCAACATATGGTTTATCCTGGAGAAAGATCCATGAGCACTTGAGAAGAATGTATATCCTGCTGTTTGGGGTGCAGTGTTCTGTATATGTCTGTTAGGTTTCGTCCATTTATCATATTATTCACGCTCTGTTTCTTTATTGATCCTCTGCCCAGATGTTCTATCCAATGCTGACAGTGGTGTATTGAAATCTTCACCTGTATTCTAGAGACATCTATTTCTCCCTTCACTTTTGCCAGTGTTTGCCTCATGTAATTTGGGACATCCTAGTTAGGTGCATATACATTTATGATTGTCATTTCTTCCTGGTGAATTGTTCCTTTTATTAATATATAATGCCCTTCCTTGTCTCTAATAACAGCTTTGCTTTTAAAGTTTATTTCATCTGATATAAGTATAGCTACTCTAGCTTTTTGTTGTTGTTGTTGTTGTTACTGCATGTGTGGATTATATTTTTCCAGCCTTTCCCTTTCAATCTATTGGTACTCTTGGGTCTAAGGTGAGTCTCTTATAAACAGCGTATAGATGGCTCATATTTTTTTATCCAGTCCACCAGTCTGTGTCTTTTGATTAGGGAGTTCAATCCATTAACATTCAATGTTATTACTATAAACTTCACCCATTTTAACCTTTGGGTTTTATCTGTCATATTTTATTTTCACCTTTCTTTTTATACTTTTAGATACTTTTACTGATATAATCTTCTTCATTTCTAGACTCTCTTCCTGGCTTTTCTCTCCTGGCTTTAGCACTCCCTTTAGTATTTACTGCAAAGCCAGTCTCTTAATTACAAACTCTCTCGGTTTCTGTTTATCTATGAGTATTCTAAACTTGCCCTCATTTTTTAAATGAGGATATGAGATTCTTGGTTAGCAGTTTTTCTCTTGCAGAATCTTAAATGTATCATACCACTGCCTTCTTGCTTCCATGCTTTCTGATGCGAAATTAGCACATAATCTTATTAGGTGTCCCTTGTATGTGATGTATTGCTTTTCTCTTGCTTGTCTCAGAATTCTCTCTTTGTCTTTGACATTTGACATTCTGATAGTATGTATCTTGGAGTTGGTCTATTTGGATTTATTTGGATGGGAGTATGTTGTGCTTCTTGGACACAGATATCTATGTCTTTCAATGGAGTTGGGAAATTTTCTACCCTTTTTTTTTTTTTTTTTCTTGAGGTACTGGGCCAGGGATTGAACCCAGGACCTCGCTGGTGCTCAACCACTGAGCCACATCAGCTCCCCTGAGTTGTTTTTTTTCATTTGTTTGTTTGTGTTTGTTTTTGTTTTTTAAGGAGGCACCAGGCACTGAACCCGGGACCTGCCTTGTGGGAAGCAGGCACTCAAATGCTTGAGCCACATCTGCTCCCATCATTATTTCTTTAAATATTCCTTCTGCCCCTTTCCCTTCTCTTCTCCTTCTGGGACACCCATGACATGTATGTTTGTACATCTCTTGCCATCATGTAGTTTCCTGAGACACTGTTCAATTTTTTCCATTATTTTCTTTATCTGTTCTTTTGTATGTTTGCTTTCGGAGGCCATGTCTTCAAACTCAATGATCCTTTCTTCTGCCTTCTTAAGTCTGCTCTTATATGCCTCCTGTGTATTTTTTATTTTTTTTTTTGCATTTATTATGCCTTTCATTCCCATAAGATCTGCTGTTTTTCTATGGATGCTTTCAAATTCTTTATGCTCACCTAGTGTCATCTTAATATCCTTAATCTCTTTAGCCATCTCATTGACTTTATTAAGGAGATTTGTTTGGACATCTATGATCAGTTATCTCAACTCCTTTATGTCATATGGAGGCTTATTTTATATCTTTGACTGGCCATATCTTGTTTCTTGATATGAATTGTAATTTTTTGTTGTTGTCTTGGCATCTTGCTTACTAGATGTATTTATTTGGGGTACAGTTTTTCTCTTTAGTTTAGGGCTTTCTTGCCCTTTTTCCCTTGCTGGTTGTGTTGTAGGAGCCAAGGATGTATTTAGTTCTCTAAACTGTGGAGGCTGAAGCTACCCATGTTGCCCCAGGAACCGATGATCATCTTCCACCTTTCTCCTCTGCCAGGGGTAGGGACAGAGCTTCAGCTGTGTATAGTAATCCAAGCCATCCAGATAAGACCGTCTGTAGTTGCCTGGAGAGACTGATGAAGCTTCATGCCCCTTCCTCCCCTGCCTGGGCAGGGATGGAGCTGCAGGTGAAGACAGCAAACTAAGCTGTGCAGGTCAAAACTGCCTGCAGTTGACCAGGTAGACTAATGTAGCTCCGGCCCCCCTCCTCTATTGCCAGGAGTGGGGATGAATCCTCTGAAGTGCCCAACAATTATTCTATGTGGGCCAAATGTGCCTGCAGTTCCCCTGAGAGGCTGAGGAAGTACTGTCCCTTCTTCCCTTTAAGGGGTAAGTATGGAACCACAGGCACCCAACAAACTAGTCCATGTGGGCCAAGAGTGCCTGCAGTTGCCCAGAGAGACTGGGGAAACACCAGCCCTCTCCTATCCTATAGGGGGCGTGGGGACGGAATCGAGGGCACTCAACAAACTAGTCTGTGTGGGCTGAAAGCACCTGCAGTTGCCCAGAGAAGCTGGGGAAACACCAGCCTCCTCTTACGGTGGGTGGGTGGGGCGGAGCCCCAGGCGCTCAACAAACCAGTCTGTGTAGGCAGTGTGGCCTCATTTTAACTTTAGCAAAATCAGCAAAGACCCTATTTCCAAATAAGGTCCTATTGTGTAGTGATGGGCATTAGGATTTCAACATATCCTTTTGGGGGTCACAATTAAACACAATAGTACCCAATATATGTCGGTCACTGTGTTAATTAGTGTACATCCTACTGACCTCTTTCTCTCTTGCCACCCCTTGGCTAGGTAGGCCTAGTTTTCCATATTACCTATGATTATTCAAAGTTTACACTGAAGCACCATGCTTTCACCTGTCCCCAACAATAATTTGTCCATTTTCTATAATTACCAACTTCTTTTCTTTGCAACTCCCCATACTCTCATTTCTTCAATATTTGATGATACTTGGAGGAAACAAGTTAATTAAAATAATTCACACCGAGAGACTACCTATTCTAACCTTTCACACATCCTACATATATGCTTGAAAGTTTGCTAGCTCCAATCTTAGAAATTGAGGCAACAAGAATACTGAGATATTATTTGGAATGGCTTTAATCAGAATCAGTGCCATCATTCTGGTTCTCTACTTAAGTAACAGATGTCTGCACTTAAAGATGCTGCAACATTTAACCTTCCTTCTTTCTTACTGCATTCCCTTAAATAATAAGTAGAAATGCTTAATAATAAATTTCACTTAGAATATTTTGCCTTCATCTTTCAACAATTTGATATATCGACCTATGTAATTTCTGCATTTCACCAAGCAAACACAAATGAGTGGAAATAAATATAAGATACTGAGTACTTACATGGAAATGGGTAATTCTCCCAATCTCTCTTTATAATGTTCCTTTCATCCCTTGTCATACCATGTAGATAGTTACAGTGCTGGGATAGGACCAAAACTGAAAGAGTTTTATAAAATGTTGCCAAAAAAGTTTTTTTCATTACATATTCATTAGTTCAATAAATATTTACTAAGTACCTGATGTGTGTACGGCTAGGACCTGGGAAAGGAGCAGCATATGTAATCTTCTTTTGGAATTTCTCTTTTTGGTACTACCAGATCAGACTCATGCCAACCATGTTGAGGGAAATCCCATTCGTAGTTAAGGTGACACAAATCTGAAAGTCATGCATCTTATCAGGTAGATTAGTAGACTTTTGTGAATCATTAGAAGATAAAATAGAAACTCAGATCAGAAAATCAGTACATCCTTTTGGAGTAATACTTAGAATGTAGCATCAAAATTACACTAATATTTCAGTTGATCTAATCTACTTATACAATAACTGTGCATGTTTACGCAAACATACAGATTATACATATGCCTACATGTGTGCATAAACATGCATAGTAGATTTGGAAAATCACACACCTACACGTGTGGTTTCTGAACGGGGTTTTAAGTGTTCTTTATTCAAAAACAGTTTGGTTTTTTAATGGCATTAATCTATAGACCAAGTTAAAGAGCTTCTATGTAGTGAAATTTTTTAAGCACTTAAAATTTTTGAGAAAGGTAGATGGAGCCTATAGACAGTAGCAATTACCCTTGAAAGACAGTCCAATTGGAACATTTCCTTTTCAGTCATTGTCAAGGCCAGACATAATTCTAAAGACATTAGTATTTGCTACTATGCAGAATAATAATTTACAATAAGATGACTATTTTAGTTATATTTTCTTCAACATATGTTACTCCCTAAATCTATAAAACATGACTTGAGGATGACTTAAAGATTTACTAAATGTTTGGAAACTAACAAGATTCTCTGCATATGTTTAAAAGAAAATATACTTTTTGCTCCCAAAATGTTAATTCTTACAGTATAATCTATAAGATTCATTCTTATAGTATAATTCTTATAATATAATCTACTAATTACTATATGTTAACCCATTTTACAAAAAATCAATGTTTTGCTTCTTTACAGTGAGCCCCATGCACGGTTCTATGCAGCTCAGATAGTTCTAACATTTGAGTACCTCCATTCACTAGACCTCATCTACAGAGATCTAAAACCTGAAAATCTCTTAATTGACCATCAAGGTTATATCCAGGTATGACTTAACATGTTATATGTAATGTATTTGTGGAAAATGCTAGGCAAGAAGTTGTATGTATTTAACTCCAACTACCAATATTGGATTCTTTTTTCTTAAGGGGATTACTTCTTCCTAATGGCTTAAATTGAGCTCATAATTCCACTATTATGAGAACCAAGAATCCCAACAAGGATGGAATCTGTTTGTAATCTCCTTTAATCTGTAGCTGTGAACTGAGCACAGGCTTCTGCTAAAAGAAATAAAAATAGCTAAATTTGTGAACACTCATTCCTACTAGGCATTATTCCAAATGTTTTACATTTGTTAACTCTTTTAATACTGATAACCCAAGATAGAGTTGTTATCCTCGTTTTAAGGCTAAGGAAGTGAGGTACTAAAGGTCACAGCCCATACAAGTGGTCAGGATTTGAACCCAGGCATTCTACCCTCAGAATCCATGCTCTTTACCACTACAATTTAGCTGCCAATACTGGACTGGTGGCAATATTTTCTTTTCATTTCTACTAATAATAGAGCGGAAGATTCCTTTTTATACAGTTATCAAAAGATTCTCCCATTTCTTCTTTTGTACTACTAATGATACAAATAATGGGAGAGAATACACTAGATTTAAGGAACACTTTTAGCACTGTGGTCAACTCTTTCATTTGTATTAAAATTACTTATTTTTACCTTTATTTTAACTTTTTTATTCCTTGGGTCTGGGATCTTATAATAATGACTGAAAAAAAGATTTTATTGTTTCTTTGTTTTAGGGGGAGGAAAGGGTTTCCAGCTTGGGTTGTTTTAACCTTCATTCACTAAATAGTGACCTTCATAGATTAGTCTCAATTACATGGACTTAATTTTTTCCACCTCTTTTCATGGTTTTCATTTTAATTCTAAATTTTTAACTTTCAATTTAGGTACCATAACTAAAATAATTAATGTTCACAGGTATTTTTTTTTCTTTTTAGGTCACAGACTTTGGGTTTGCCAAAAGAGTTAAAGGCAGAACTTGGACATTATGTGGAACTCCAGAATATCTGGCTCCAGAAATAATCCTCAGCAAGGTACATTTATAATAGCATTATGTAAGAAATAAAAATATAAGGCATGCATCACTGTGGACTTTTGAAAAGAAGTTTATTTATCTAATTTTATATTTTTTATTTGATCTAAGTTAATAATACAAATCTATTTGTGCCATGATTACTAAAGAATGATTACATAGAGTCTACCTCTAATCCCATAGCCTCCATCAATTATAACTCTAGATCTTAGAGAGAGTGTGTGAATAAATCTGATCTCTAGATCCATGTTTTGAATCCAAAAGCCTAATCTTTTTGTAATTATTCCCAATAATGGGAGGGTGGGAAAACCTTGCTTTCTATGGGTTACTCTGAAAAGCAAATCTAGAGATGGTAATACTAGTTGTCACCTCTTCCTTTGTTTCAGATTTACCATTTGAATGAAAATAATGCCTGTGAAATTTTTTTCTAATTTGATGCAATAACAATATTACAGCAATTGAATAGTTAGTCTTATTGAAAGCAATTTTACTTTTACAAACAGTGGAATGTGGTGAGAGAGACTATAATCATATCTGAAAGGATGGTTTCTACTTCTGTCCATTTTCCCTTCCTCTGCTGTCCTTTGATGATGAAAGCTCAAAAGGAGATGCTAAAGTCTTTTATAATCTGAATATCATTGTGGGTAATGCACTTTTCCTTCTTTAAGTACACTTAACAATTAATGTGATCACAGAATTTGCACCAAAAGCTATTATTAAAATTATTTATTCTGTTAATGTAATAGATGTTCATTGTACAGAATTTGGAAAATACAGACAAAATAAAGAAATATCCAAAAACCTGTAATCCAGAGGTACCCAGAGGCAACCTTTTTAAAATCATTTTAATATATTTTGTTTGCAATATTTTTATTCATGCTATCATAGTGAATGTATACTTTGTGTCTACTTTTTTCACTTGAATGATAACAAGCAAGCAAACATCCTTCTAATGGCTTGTGCAAATGGACCTTAAAGTATTTAGCCATTCTTCTTCTATTTTTGAATATTCAGGTTTTTGCCCTTTTTTTCTATTTTAAAAAACTGTGATAAACATCTTTGTACATAAAGCTTCTTCTGTATTTCAAATTATTTCCTTAGGATAGATTCCCAGAAGTGGAATTACTGGGTCAAAGGGTATGAACATTTTTAAAGCTCTTAATACATATCGTTAAATTGCTTTCCAAAAAGATTGTACCATTTTACACTCCTTCCAGCAGTGTATTAGAATGCCTGTTTTACTTCACCCTCGTCAACACTGGGTATTCTCATTTTTAAAATCTTTACTAATTTAATAGGCAGAAAATTATGTCTCATTGTTTTAGTTCTCATTTCTTAGATTATTAGATTGATTTTTAATGCTTAATAACCATTTGTCTTCTGTGTGTGTGTATGTGTTTGAATTGTTAGTTATTATCTGTTGTAACCTAGTGTTTTTCTTATTGATTTCTTTTAATTCTATATACCTCGGGTATTAACTTGTAGCTGGCATATTTATTTTAAAAATTAGCACACAATCTAAAATATAGAAATTAAAGTTTCGTTTCAAGGGTCTTGTTCAACATTACATGTTTCCATTATAGTAAAAGTATTGTAATAAATGGCATTACCAATGGGTTGAATTAAAAGAGATAAAGCAAAGCTTATACCCATTCTATTAACAAAACAAAGTGCTCTTCCTGGAATTAAGCCAAACCCTCCCTTTAAAAAAACATATAGAAACAGGAAAAAAAGAAAAAGAGAAAACCTCTGTCTTATAGTATTATACTACAGCTAGTTGTATGAAAACAAAATAGTTTGTAAAGCTGAAATTTAACATTTTGACAAGATGTTGGAAGGTAGGGAGTGGTGACGGTAATTAGAGGATACATTTGAGAATGAAACAAAAGATCTGAGAAGAACTTAGTATAAATACTTCAAGGTGTTAATTTTAGTAAGCTTAATAGGAAAAAGTAAATCCAATTAAAAATAACCTTTGAATTATATATTTGATTTGCAAAGCACTTTTTATACTCATTATTTCCTTTCATTTGAAAATCCTCACAATACCCTGTGAATTTATCTTTCCTGTGTACCTTTTAGCAATGAGAAGCAAAACAGTAGATAGCTAAAGTAAAGTATATGTAAACATCTACATTAATTGGGTTTCGCATTAAACTTTAGCTTTTCTAAGACCCTGTGGAGAACACAGGATTATCTATCTGTAGTACATTTACCCTCCTAACTCCAACAATGTAGAGTATTTTGAAATCAGCTGCACTAACTTACTGTGAAGTCCCACCATCTGCCATTTTGTTGAAAACTTTTCGTCTTCCTAGGTATGCTGTAGAAAACCTGATTATAAGATAATGAACCTAGAATGGACTTTAAGAAGTAATTTGGTCCAACTCCCTTCCTACTATTGAGCATCAACTAAATTATCCCAAAGAAATAGCTGTCCATAATATTGTTACTGATTATAGGAAGAAGACTTAATTTCCCTACTATGCAATTCAATCTTTGGAAATTCTTCACTTTGTTTAATTTAAGTCTCACCTGACACAGTTCGTGCATTTTTTATTCTATCCAAATAGCTGCTCAGCAATTGCTTTAAATTTTTTTCAAATGCTTGAAGATCATTTTGAAATTATCTGTGACTTCATTTTCTTCTAGCAAATTAAGTAATAACTAACATTTGTTGTTGGTTAATCTCAGGGCTACAATAAGGCAGTGGATTGGTGGGCTTTAGGAGTGTTAATCTATGAAATGGCAGCTGGCTACCCTCCATTCTTTGCAGACCAACCAATTCAGATTTATGAAAAGATTGTTTCTGGAAAGGTAAGTAATGTGTTTCATAATTCCTCTATTATTCATTATTTCTACATATGAATTTTAAGCCTTGTAGGCTGAAACCATATGATGTCAACAAAACATTATCCTGAATTGGGAAAGATAAAGAAATAACCATAGTTGCTCCTCTTGTATTTAGCGTTCATTTAACAAGATATATATTGAATCATTGAAGTTTCTTAAAGAAAAAAAGATAATTTTATTAACAAATTAGCTAAATTACAGAGCAACTTCTGTTTTTAATAGTTTTATCACTTGTAGAACACAGGATCATAGCTCTAATTTCTTAAAATAAATAAAAATTATTTGTTATTTCATGTGGATATCACATTGGAGTATAGTTTTTGGGGCTGTTTTAATATGCCTTTGCTTTTCCAGGAGAGACTTTTTTGTTTGAATTATGTCAAACACCACAAAATGGGAAGTAAATCTCAAATAGACAAATCTTTTTAAGATGGAAATTCATAGGTGTGATTTTAACAGAATTGTTCATGTTGTTTGTGATTATAATTGCCATATATTTTCAGCAAATATGGAACTAATGTTTTTTCTTTAACATGATATATTTATTGCAAATCAAGGCATATGTATAAATATTCTACATTTTGTAATACTCCATAAATCTTTTGCATTTATGATCTCTACTTTTGTTCCAAAAGTATTTTTTTAGGATTTATCATTTGCTCTTTCTCTAACTCATACCTCAGGAGGTTTTTTAAAAAAATAACACCATCATTTTCAATAGAAATGAGCCTGATTCTTCCCAGCATGTGGGAAAGAAAGAGTATACTTTTAAACTCTCCCAGATGGAAACTTTCTGTATATTTAGATTAGAGCATGTGGGAAATGATGTTTTCCATATTTTACCTTCTTCCTAGATGTGGTAAGCTCTATTATTTTCTCCTTTTTTTTTCTAGACTACATAGCCCCCTTTAGAGTTTAACCAGGAAATAGAGCATCAATCCTGACATCACATTATCCTGAAATGTGATATTGTTGACTTCTTCATATTTTTTGGTTTTCTTAGGCAGAGATAAAACTAATCTACCTAAAGACTCTGGAAGGAGATGGGGGAAAAGTGTCTCTTTCTTTGTATCTCAGTCAGATTCAAGCTCTAATAGGGTAAAAACTGATCCTTGGTATTCATGAACTTAAAATTTACAGTGCTAGCTACTCACAAGGTACCCTGAATATCCATAATGTAGTAATTTATCCTTTTTGCCAAAACACAAATTTCAATCATGGATGCTGCATAGCTGGAATGTAGGAATAAGACATTTATCAACATAGTGAGGGAAGCGGGTGTGGCTCAGTGGATAGAGCCCCCGTTTACCATATGGGAGGCCTGGGTTCGCGTCCTGAGGCCTCCTTGTGAGGGCACACCGGCCTGAGCGGTGCGGTGGGCTGATGCAGCAACCTCATGGCAGGAAGCAGGTGTGGCGCAATGGATAGAGCACCCGGTTACCATATGAGAGGCCCGGGGTTCGCTTCCCGGCGCCTCCTTGTGAGGGCAGGCCGGCTCGCGCTGTGCC
>JAQZBX010058807.1:0-17659 GCA_029593785.1 Cabassous unicinctus
ATAAACTGGTTTCAAAATGAAAGCATGTTTTATAGCAAATCATGTCCAACTACATAAATTCTGTATATCACTATAAGAAACTGGAAACATAGTAGAGAAATATTTATGAAATTTAGCCATTGTATCCCATTTGCTTTATAAACAGATATTCCTGTTAATGGATATTTCAGGACTGTTAAACAAGTTGTGTCTATTCATACTTCATTTCACTTTTAGAGAAGACAGAGGCTGGAAAGAAAAAATATATATATATCCTGAAATTTAAAAAAAAATGATCAACAATCTGAAAAGCTCATATAAAACCTTTTCCTCAACTCTCACATATTCTGAAAACATGAAGTAACAAATGTCAATGAGGATAGTTTTACAAACATTAAACTTGAAAAGACAGAAAGGTATGATAGCTACCATGTAATAAGTGGTTACTAGAGTTATAAATTTTGTGGACATTATCATATAATCTACATAGGAATCTGTAAACTAAATAATTTAGTGTCCTTTTATTCATGAGGAAACTCATGTAAGCTAGATGTATGATTTGACCAAGGTCACAAAGTTAGTTATCATCAGAACAAGGATTCAAGCACAGATTTCTCTGACTCCACATACTAAGCCACTCAGCCATATATAAAATTCTATAGTGACATGCAAAATTCTGTAATCATTATCACCTAGAAACAAAAACAATGTCTTCCCTTACTTGAATTATTTTCATAAAGCTATCAAGCTTAAAAGACAATGCAAATTTTAGAATAATAATAAAATAAAATAACTTCTAAATCATTTAAGCTAATTACTAAATTAAATTTAAAATTCATTTTTAATACTCTACCAGAAAAATTATGATATTAAAGGGGCATCACTTAATAGATGACTGAAAATTAATTCTCTCTCTCTTTGAGAATACTTAAATATAATGCCTAATCTACTGCTCCAAGGAGAAAACACAATAACTCTTTTCTTCATCAGAAAAGCAACAAGATGAGATTTTCCCCCATAATAAACAAGTGAGTGCTTCTGGAAAAACAAGGAACATGATACAAATGACTGTATGAATGCACCTTGGTTTTGAGTACAAAAAAATGATTCCTCAGTGGATTGGAAAAGAAATCAGATTATTTTATTTTCCTAGTAAATAATCTTAGCTCCGATACTTATTAGCTATGTGGCATATGTTAAAAACTTAAATTTCCTGAAATCCAGTTTCCTCTTGCTGGCAATATTACAGCTCTAATTCCTTAAAAAATCCATAAACATGTATGTAATAAATTTAAAATGAACTCATAACCTAAGACATAATTTTAATTGTTTAATAAAATTGCTATATTTCTAGTTTAATTTTAAAGTGCTACACTTCTTTGTGGCATGAAAGATAGTTTAAGCTCATTGAGAATGTCACAGAGAAGATAAAATTATGGATAAGATGTATTACCAGGAGTGTTGGAACAGTAGACAGATAACTATAATACACTATGTTAAAAACATTAGAATTTGAGAGGTCTGGTAGAGTTCAAGGTCACATGCTTTGAGTTTTATATGATCTTTCCTTGTCTTGAGTATGTCATATACTAATCCATAGACTTGTACTTGTCTGTATACTTAAGAAACTTTTACAATAATTTTGAAAATACATGGATGCCTAGGTCCTACATCAAGAGATTCTAACTTACTAGATAGGTGAAGCTTGTCATAGAATGTAAATAAAATGAAGAGATGAAGAAATATGATATTGGTAGGGAGGACAACTGGGAAAAATTCATCTATTAGTTATATACAATACCAAATTGTTCTATAGAGTTAATATGACCCAATTAAAATTTAAGCAAGCATTATTCTGCATAAATTGTTAAGCTGGTTTTACAGTTTTATGAAAAAATGGATATCTTGATCAGTGGAACTGAAGAGAAAATTCAGAAATAGATTCTCACATATTTGTGAAGATTAGTGCTACCATAAGAGGTTTGAAAGATACAGGAGTGGTGATTCCATCCCATTCCTATTCAAGTCTTCTATATGGCCTTTGCAGAAAACAGATGGATCTTGGAGGATGACAGTAGATGCTCATAAACATAACCAGGTGATTACTCTAACTGTAGCTGCTATTTCAGATATGGTAACATTGCTTAAACAAATTAACACATCTCCAGATATTTGGTATGCAGCTATTGATTCGGCAAATTCTTTTTATTACAATATTTGTGAGTTTACTTTCAGTTGGCAATGCCAGCAAAACACCTTCATTGATTTTCCTCACAGGTATAGGAAATCTACAGCCTATGTCACAATCTAGTCTGCAAGTACTTTGATCAAATTATCCTTTCAAAAGCTGTCACACTAGTCCACTGCATTGATGACATTATGTTGATTGGATCTCATGAACAAAAAGTAACAACTTCTCTAGACTTATTGGTAAGACATTTGCATGTCAGAGGATGTGTCATAAATTCAACAAAAATTAAGAGTGCTTCCACGTCAGTAAAATTTCTATGCATCCAGGAAAGAAGGTATTGTCAAGATATCCCATTTAAGATAGAGGATAACCTGTTGCATTTGGCCCCTCCTATTACCAAAAATATGGCAAAATGCCTAGTTGGCCTCTGAGGATTTTGGAGGCAACATATTTCTTATTTGTTATGTTACTCTGGCTATTTCAGAAGTAAGCCAAAAAGCTACTCGTTTTGAGTAAAAACCTAAAGAAAACGAGTCTCTGAAATAGGTTCAGAATGTTGTGCAAGCTGCCTTATCACTTGGGCCATAATGATCCAGCATATCCAATTGTGCTTAAAGTGTCAGTGGCAAATAAAGATGCTGTTTGGAGCATTTATCAGGGCTCTATATGAAAAACATGGCACACACAGGTGGGATTTTGGAGCAAAATTTGCCATCATTTGCAGATAATTACTCTCCTTTTGAGAAATGGCAGTTGGCCTGCTACTGGGCCTTATTAGAGACAGAATGCTTAGCCAATTGGCCACCTAATTACCATGACACCAGAGCTGCCCATCATGAAATGCGTGTTGTCTTACCCACTAAACCATTAAGTTGGGCATGTACTGCAGCAATCTATTATCAATTGGAAGTGGCTTATATGAGATCTGTATCTAGTAGGCCCTGAAAGTACTTGTTAGTTACTGAAGAAGTGGCTCAAATATCCATTACCTCCATTCCTGTCACATTACCTTCTATCTCGCAGGCCACAGCTATGGCTTCATGGGGAGTTCCTTACAAGAAGTGAAAACTTGGGCCTTATATACAGAGGGTTTTGCAAGATTTACAGACAATACCAAAAGTGGACCCCTAGAGCACTACAGCCATTTTCTGGGGCATTCCTGAAGGACACTGGTGGACAGCAATCATCCCAGTGGGCAGAGCTGTGAGCAGTATATCTGATTGTTCATTTTCTTTCATTTTTATTGGAAGGGGAAATGGCCAGAGGTGCATTCATATACAAATTCATGGGCTATGGCCAGAGGTTTGGCTGGATGGTCTTAGTTTGAAAGGAATATAATTGGAAAATTAGAGACTAAATGATCTCAGCAATGGGTATGTTGATAGAACTTTATGAATGAGTGAAAATCATGAGCATATTTATGTCCCTTGTGAATGCATACAAGTTTCTGTCTTTAGCAGAAGAGGATTTTATAATCAAGTGGGTAGGAAGACCTGTTCTATGGATACCAGTCAGACTTTTTTCTCAGCAACTCTTGTCATTGTTCAATGGGCTAATGAAAAATGTGGCCATGGTGTTAGGGATGGAAGTTAAGCATGGATTCAGCATCTCACACTCATCAAGGCCAATCAGGTTAGAACCACTGCTGAGTGCACAGTCTGTCAGCAGCAAAGACCAACACTCATTCCCAAATATGTCACTATTTCTCAGGATGATCAAACTGCTACCTGGGGGCAGGTTGATTACGTTGGACCTTTTTCAATGTGGAAGGGGAAGCATTTTGTTCTTCCTGAACATTTATCTGGATACAGATTTATCTTCTCTACACACAATGCTTCTGCCAAAACTACCATCTTTGGGCTTATAGAATGCCTTATTTAACATCATGGTATTCTACAGGCATTGCTTTTGCTCAAGTAAATCTCTTCACAACAAATGAAATGTAGCCAGTGGGCCAGGCTCATGGGATTCAGACCTTACTATGTTCCCAATCATCCTGAATCAGCTAGATTGACAGAACTGCGGAAGGGTCTTTTGAACTCTCAATCACAATGTCAGAAGAGTGGCAGTATTTTGCAGGATAGGGAAAAGTTATTCATTAGTCTGTATAAGCTCTAAATGAGTGTCCATTCTATGGTTCTGTTCTCCCATAACCAGGATTCATGGATCCAGGAATCACAGAGTGAAAATGGGAGTTGCAGCAATCACTATTACCTAAAAAAAATTATTGTAAATTTACCAAAAACAAAATTTATGGCTCTTGTCCCTCTGAACTTATGCTCTGCTGGGTTATGGGTCTCCAAAATGAGAGTGTTTCCACCAGGAGATATAACAATGATTCCAATGAACTGAAAAATAAGACTGCCAGCTGTCCATATTGGTCTCCTCATGTCTCTGAATCTGTAGATAAGCAGGGAGTTACTGTGGTGGCTGGAAAGATTAATCCTGCTTACCAAGGGGGAATTTTATTGCTATAAGAGGAAAGGAAGAGTATGTTTGGAATATAGGATATCCTTTAGGGTGTCTCTTGGTATTACCATGTCCTATGATTAGAGTCAATGGAATAATAAAATAGCTCAATACAATCCAGACTGCTAATGGTCTAGATCATTTAGGAATAGTTTTCTGTCACCCCACTAAGCAAAGTACCATGATCAGCTGAGGTACTTTCTGAAGGTAAAGGGAATATGGAATAGGCACTAGATGAAGTGGTTCTTAATACCAGCTATGACCACGTGACCAACTGCAGAAACGAAGACTGTAATTAGTATGAGTATTTCTCTTATTTTGTTATAAGCATGTTTATAAATATGCATATATCTAATACAAACACATACATATATAGGTAGGAAATATCTATGTTTTTTTTCCCTGCTCTTAACCCCTTACCATAAAATATAAATTGTATTAATGTATGTCATAATATTAAAGTTACAGGTTAACAGTGACTATCACTCTTTTGGAGAAAGGGTTGTATGCAGGATAGTTGTATCATGCTAGACAGAAGTAAGACTATGTTACTGTCTTTATTTGGAAACTAAGTATGGTACAAATAGATGTGTATGAGTGCAAAGTTGATAAGCAGTGGACTGTGATGTTTGAGTTGATGTTTCAACTTGGGCAGATTACAATGTCAAGTGGCTTGGTCAAGCTAGCACAGACCTGATTGTCACTGTAAGGGTATTTCATAGTTGGATTTGCATCTATAATAAATTTATTTTATCTACAATTCTTGGTATCTACAATTAACAAAGGTTATTGTCTACATCCATGTGGGGCATCACCCTATTCAATCACTTGGAGGTCTTAAGGCCTAGAACTGAGGCTTTCAGAAGTCAGAAAGATGTTCTTCTTCTACTTTAGGCAGCCAACTTCTACTGGGAAATTCAGCTTCACCTTCATGGGAGTTTTCAACTCATATCCTGCCCTGCATAATTCAGACTTAGTGCTCCCCATAGTAATATTGTGACCCAATTTCTTTAATAAATCTCTTAATATATATCATGTCAGTTCTGTCTTAAACCATCTCAGTTTGCTAGAATTCTATGAGAAATAATAAGATATCAGCAAGGTTTGCATTCTCCTCAAAGTCTGTAGAATTCTGGTGCTGGTTTGCTGCAATCCTTGGGTTTTCTTGTCTTGTAGTTTTGCTTCCTGTCACATGGAGATCTCTCTCTCCTTATGTCTGTTCTTATTGTTTTCTATGACATTTGACTTCTTCTTATATGGCCTTCTCCATCCTCTGGCTTCCAGTGTCTTCTCTTTAAAAGTATCCAGTGATACTGATTATGACTTACCCTCATTCATTTGAGCCTCACCTAAAATGAAAATAATAAATTCAAGAGGCCTTAGGTAAAAAAAGGGTTTACATCCACAGAAATGAGGATTAAAGTTAAGAACACATCTATATTGGGGTATATAATCTGATCTAACACATTCTGCCCTCTAAATACATGTTCTTCCCACATGCATCATACACTCACTATTCCAATATACCAAAATCTTTAAGTCATTTCAATAACAAGTCTAAGTCCAAAATCTCATCAAAATCATTTGTGGGTGTGGTCCATACTGGTGCAAAATTCCTCTCTAGTCTGTGGATCAGTGAAACATAGAATACAAGTTATGTGATTCCAAAATACAATAGTGAGATTGGCCTGGTTTGGACACTGGCATTCCAGAAGAGAGAACCTGGAAAGAAAAAGAGATCAAGTTTCCCAAGCAAGTTTGAATTCCAGCAATGCAAACTCCATTGGATTTTAAGGTATTAGGGTGATCTGTTGATCTATATTTTGTCCTCTGGGCCTGCTTGAGTAGCAGCTCCACCCTTTCTAAGGACCTGGACAGTAGTCCTGCTCTCTACAAATAATAGTGCCCCAAGCACTGGAATGACGGTCAGGCTCCTTGTGAAGGCTAGGGTATAGAGCACACCCTCTTGCTATGGGGTGACAGCTGAACTCTCCCTGTACATCAGGAACAGGACCCACCCTCTCCAAGAACTAGGATAAAAGGCCTGTCCCCTCCAAGTCCTGGGTCAGAAATTCTTTCCTACCCAAAGATTGGTCCTCTTTGTTCTGCCCTTGTTCTGTCCTTGAAGTCATTTTTCTTCATTTTACCCTTTCTCTGTACCTTTCTGTTCAGCTTAGCTAGGTATCTGCTTATGCAAAATTCTCAAAATATTTGTTTTGCATGAGGTTCAAAGGGATCCAAACCATCAGACGAAATAATTTTCCACTCAGTCTTCCTAAAAAAAAAAAAATGTCCAATCTTGGGTATAAAACAGCAAAAGGGAGTCTTCTGGGGTCCTGACAGTATTCTGCTACCTAGTCTTGGTTCTGTTTCCAGGATTATTTTCAGTTCATGAAAATATATTTATACTTATTTATACTTATGATATATGTACTTCTCTATATGCACATTATCTTCAGTAAAATTTGTAAACAAAAACCTTATTTTGTTACAATATTTTAAATAAGATACTTAAATGATCTTTAAATCAGTCTTATCATTTTGCTGATTCTGCTATTAATGAAATAGTAGATAAATTTTTCCCTTGTATTCATTTTATATTTGTATGAGTCAGGTTTTAAACATTTTGAAAATTATGGTTTAGCATTTTAGTTATGTCAGATTCTATCAACTTATTCATTCTCTTTCATCTCTCAAATAGACTATCTTCATATTGGTTCTTTTCTTTTTTTTTTCTTTCCTTATGTTTTCTGTGGTGAATAATCATACTCATAGTTTACTAATTTTTTCTGTTTCTGTTTGCTTTATTTCTAGTTTATTTCTAAGTTCTGTTACTCATATTTTCATATTCTCCTGATGTTTATCCAACTAATTTTTTATGTATTTAATTTTTTTAAGCTTTAGTCCTCTTTTTAAAATTTTCTTTTACATTATTATAAGCTTTAAATATTCATTTGCTTACTATATTGTGGTTTTTTTCTCTCTGATGTTATCAACTTCTAGAAAATTATTTGGTTCCATTTATACTTTTACACTTCAAATACCATTATATAGAGTATAATTATAATTTTTTTACCCCCATGTTTAAATGTGATGGACATTCTATCAGAAGGATGTACAGCCAAAGGTTTAGAATGGATCAAGGTAGCTTTTCGAGTTTCATTCTCAAAGAATCATTCTCATGTTTTTGTGATAGCCCTAAACTATTTTCTTATCATAGAGTTTCTTTAAGGCTTGGATATAAGTCCAATTAATGAGTATTTCTGTCTGGAATTTATTGAGTTCCATACCTAAACAGGTTCTCCCTTCCAAAGTGTTACTCCACACTTAGATATTATAAGTTGCTATGACAACATTTCTTGAGATCTCCATCTTCTAGAACCCCCTCCTTTATTTGTAACTTTCCTTCCAGTGTTTCTACCCTACTTAATTTACTTATGCCTGCTTTTTCTTGGTGTTATTCAATTTCATTTTAGAATTTGTTTCTTTTATTCTCTCCTAATGGAGGGTTTAGTCAAATATCTGCTCATCTTTAAAAATGGCTTACTGAAAGGAAATCTAAGTGTCATGTTGCATCCATTCTTCAGAAATTGGTTCTGAAATCACCTTATGATAGTGGACAACCCTACACCCTCTGTATAATATGTCAGTCTCCAACAATAATATATAATGCATCCCTTTTCTTAACCTTGTTCTTCTTAGTGGTGTTTATACTCCTTAACATTGTTTATTTGTTGTTTTTCTCCCCTACTTGGTAGGCCTTCAGAAGTATTTTTGAATGAATTAACACATGAATCATTATTCAAATCATTTCACTGCTCCATGAATCACTTTGCTTATCAACAAAATGAGGAATTTTCACAAGGTCTGTTGTTCACAACCTGACTACCTATCAGCCCTATCTAGAAAATTGGAAAAATAAATAAATTTTCTCCTGGTTTCCCCCTCTTTACTAATATTAATTTCTCTATTTGGGTCCTAGGCATGTGTGTGTCTGCATGTATATTTGTGTATTACTACTTCATCTGAGTAAGTATAAATCATTATTCAGAATTCACAAAATTACACCACTTATGAAGACCTCTAGAGCTTTATAATTTTGATGTTTCCTTCTCCTCATGCCTATGGAATTTTTGTTTCTTATCAATTTGTATAATAGTCCTTTAAATAAGCTCAAAATTCATACCATATTCAGCCCAAATATTGAATGTCACCTTTTAAACAGAGTTAGATGTATAGTGATGTTACAACCCAACTCCTGAAGGGCACGAGCTGATGAGGCTGCAAGACCAAAGAACGTACCTGGCATTTAGTCAGGCATAAGCTTTTTTGGGACTTAAGGATGGGAGAGAGTCTCTGATGGTGGCAGTTTAGAGAATGAAGATACCTCTCTGAGAAAATGAAGGGTGATATATAAGGGGTTTAAGAACAAGGATATTCCACAGGGTATGAGACCAGAGTTCCTGCTAGGGTCATATGAAGCATACACATGGGGTGTGAGGATGGTTCCACTACGCTCTTAGGAAGGATGTTTACCAAGGATGTTTAATGCTTTGGAAAGATTATAGTTCATAATACCATCTATGCATTCTGTCCCCTCAGTAGGGTTGTTAACCTTTAACGTATGTCTAGGTCACACAGTTGACTACATACTGAGGACATGGGGATGCTGGGTTCCCACAAAATAATTTATACATATATAAACACATGTGGTAGATTCTGCAGGACATATATTGTGGCTTTAGATTGTTATAGTTTGCCATGTATACTTATTTATTGCAATACAAAATTGGTTATGCTGCCAGAGTGAGGAAACTGGATCTCAGAGAAATAAAGTGCTAATTCATGTCAGATCTATGATATAAGATTTTATCTCCTATCTTAAGATTTGTGAGATTTAGTATAGAAATTACAATGACCAAGAATCTCTGACCCACTATCAGTAGTCATCAGACCATAAACCTCTGACGTACAACTTGCAAATCTGATATGGGATCTGGCCACTACATGCAGTAAGTATTCTGTGAAGTCAAACCACAATCCCTGCAACAATAGAATTCAAATATCCATAATTTAATGAATACCTGACAGCTTTACTAAGTTTTGCTGCTACTTCCAACTTGGGACTAATAGAACAAAACAAAATATATGCTCCCCTAACCCATCACATAGGATCCCATACTTCTAGTTTACCCAGCCACCCCATGCCAGCAGCTTCCAATCACGGCATATCTAAAGTCTTCCCTGTATTCCACTATAAAGCTCTCCCATTTTCCTGCCTGCCTTTGAGTCTCTGCCAAATATAAATAATGGTGGCTGAATCCCTTGCTATATAATGCTGTGAATAAATAGGCTTTATTCATATTTTGGTCATTTTTTTCATCTATTTCCATAGTTATTTTTGGATACCTCACCGAGAACTGGTCTGCACTGCTCATTTTCATGGACCTCTCAGTCTTCCACCAGGTGCAGTAATCAGAAAGATCCCTTGTGCTGATGTGTTAAGTCAGCACCTTGTATGAACTCTGCTCTCTGTGTGGAGTTCCTCAGCTATTTACTTTAACTTTGGAAGCTGGTTTTGGTTTCAATTTGTTTATATCCTTGGTGGAATTAAGCCCTTCCTTTTCTTCCCTCTTTGCTATATTTGCTGTTACTGTTTTTTGCTGTGATAGAAAATCAAGGCATTGCCTGCTATTCAAACAAACCTCAAAGCTTGTGGTTATGACCAGACCAGCATGTACTTGGGCAAACTTTGCTGTGGTCATGAATAAAACCAGACAAGTTTCTCATTCTGTTATGATTTTCTCCTTAGAGCTTGGCTTTGATGTAGAGAGAGGATTTGCTCTGGTTTTCCACATGCTATTGGGCATAGATTGTCAGATCTGCAATTGGAGGTCACCAGCTGCCAGGTTGGGGGTCCCAGACAGGAAGTGGACAAGCAATACAATTTGACAGAATGTTGTTAGATATCCTGGGGGTCAAATATCTCTAAATCTTTCCACCCCCAGGAAAAACACCTGCTTCTTATAAGTACTCTCATTAGAATCTTATTTCTTGCCTCTGTCTTTCTAAATGGCAAAACTTCATCAAGGATAATTTGGGACTTCAGTGGCCACTTTGGGAAACATTTTACTGGAACAAGATTGTGCATGAGGGAGTCACCTCAGAAAAGAAAGGAAATAGGATTTCTCATGCTCAATAGGCAGCATTTTTATTAATATGTTGAGTCATCTTAATCAAATTTTGAATAAAAAATTGCTTCACTAAAGATTTGACCAAATCTAATGAGCAACTTGACAAACTTAAGCAACAACCAGACTACCAAATCGTCTCCTTCTTGTCCTGCCATTGCTTCCCAATTTCCAGATTGCTCTATTCCCTCTTATTTTTCTGGTGTCTCTGCTTTTGCACCTGTCTACCCCTCCCTTCTTTCTTCCTTGTCTGACCATCTATCTTTTCCCAAATTCTTTCCTAAACCCCAAAAGGCCAATTTCTTATAAAAATCCTCCCATGTGCCAGGTATTCAGGCAACTCTAGAATTTAAACCATGGAACCAAATTGAATTAAGAAGTGTAATTAAAAATTTCTCTTTACCCAAACAACACCAGCAAATATTTGTAAAAGAGTTTAGAATTCATTTAGGGTTACCTGACCTATTTCAACTTGTACACATTAGTTGGAAACTCAGATGCTAAATTCTTGGTGGCAAAATTAATTGGACTGACCCAGAAAGGGACTTATAGGACCTGTTTTTTTTTTTTGCAATAAACCTGATGATCAAAAATGGCACCCTAAAATAAAGCAAAGTCTCCTAAAAGCCTTACCTGATAAAATGAAAATAAAAATTGATTGGACCAAAAATCAAAAATACAAACAGAGAAAAAGAAACAAGAGGTTTTTGGGATAGACTAGAAAATGCCTTCAGATAACATTCCATTCCTCTCACATTGTAAATGAAATAAAACCTTAAATCAGAGTGTCAATCCAAGAACAAAGATCAGAACACAATGCCTGTGAGAATATTCTGAAAGGGCTTTAGAACAAAAACAAGACAGGGTTCAAAGTAAAATTGTTGCCATGCTGATCAAATAGCAAGTTAACCCACTTCCCAACCAACAACCTACTGACAAGGACACTTGAAACAGAAGGGACACTGGAAAAAAAAGTCATCCTATATTAAAATACATAAATAAATAGGTAAATAAATAAATAAATCTCTAAATTCAGAAGATTTATTTAAAGAAGAAAAAAATGATAATATCTTTTCTTACCCTTCAACATTCAGGATGGATTAATTCTAAATATAAGTGTTCATCTCATCAATTATTGATAGTTAAAAGTGTCACTCTCTACATTGAAACTTGCCACCACTGCCTTGGAGTAAAATTACCACACATGTTGCAGGTATTTCAAAACTCCTACTGATTTTTACCTATTTTCCATTCTTTAGCTGTAACCCTTGGGCCCTTGTCTGAAAAATGTTCCTTCCTGATCTGTGATGCCACCTTTTCAAATTTAATACGGAGTGTCTTACTTTACAAGTGGAATAGTATCTCTTTAGGTCCCAGAGGACTCTTCTATTCAAAATCAAATTATGTCTACTCCAGAGATATCTTTGTTTTCTCCCTTATATTTGACCATATTTTAGATAAGGATCTTGAAACTGTACCTGACACTCTATGTGCTAAAAATTCCACTGATATAGGTAAAATATTTGGAGTAGAACCTATAAAAATTCAGATAGTTTCTACCTAACTTTTACTCAACTTCACAAATAACACGTGAAGGCAGATTCAAAGGCTCAAACCAGTATTTTAAAGCATCATAACCTAAGGTCTTCTTGTACCTGTTAATAAGCCTGTAACACTCCCATCCTGATAAGAAAGAGATGAAATGGATGAGGATATCAATTTGTTCAAGATCTTAGGGCCATCAACAACATCATCATATCTCACTTCCAAGTAGTACCTAATCAATATGCCATTTTATCTTCGATCCCTCCTGGACCCACTTGCTTCACTAAGGTGGATCTTTACTCTGCCATTTCCAGTGAGCCTCTAGACCAGAAGAGTCAAAACTTTTTTATTTCACCTGGGGAGGACAAAAATGTGGACAATTGTGCCTCAGGTTTTTGTGAAAGCCCTCTCTTTACCTAGGTCTTCAATCAAAACATAAAAGACCTGTTTTTCCCTTGTGATTCAGTTCTGATACAATGTATAGATTAATCTTTGTTCAGAACAATGAATCCTGTTACAAGGATGCCATTCACTAGCTCTCACTCTTAGCAGAAAAGTGACATAAAATTTCAAAAGAGAAAACACTATTTTGCCAGGACACAGTCCATTGTTTAGGGCATGGCCTATCTCAGGAGGGAAAAACCCTCTCTCCTCATAGACTAAAAACTATCTAGACTTTCCTAAACCCCTCACAGAATGAAAATAGAGAGAATTTCTAGGTTTATCTGGATATTTCAGACAATAGGTGCCATTTTTTTTTTTCTGAGATTGTAACACATCTTTATGAGTTGACTACGTCTTCAGGGAATGGCACACTCCTTTAGCAGCTCAAACATGAACAGGCTGCTGTAACCTAAAGAAAGGTTTTCAGTTGCCTCATTCTTTAGCATCCCTAATTACAAAAAGCTCTTTCATCTATTTGTGCCTGAGTGATCTGAATAAGCCATGGTGGTTTTAACTCAACTTCATGGAAACCATCAAAAACTCATAGCTAACTATAGCCTTAACTGTGACCCAGTTGCAAAGTCTTATCCCTCTCAAAAGCTGCCACCTCAAATCTTGATGTTTCTTCTGGACTGCCTCTCAGCTCCCCACTTGACCTCATCACTCATACAATGCATACATTAATACTGAACGAGAATACATAGCATGTTCAGCCAGTTGATTAATCTTTTATGAAATCCTCTTATGGTCTACCTCTCACATTACTATTCACCACTGCAACATCCTGAATCCTGACACTCTATTATCCCTACTACAGGAAAGGAAACATAATTTTCTTATGTCAGCCCCAGAACTATCTGTATCTCACTCAGATTTATCAGAGTTTCCCAATGAGAAACTTAATTTAGTATTATTTGTTGATGCATGACATCTCAAAATTTGAGGTTATCAAGCAGGATGTTCTATCATTACTTTAAGCTCTCTGTTAGAAAATAGTCCTTTACCTGAGGCAAAATCAGCCCTAATGGCAGAACATAAAGCTTTTCAGTGAGCCAAAAATGAGAGAATAAACCTATGCATAGATAGAATGTGTGCTTTTGGAATAGCACATGATTTTGGTATGCTTTATTAATATAACAAATGGGGCTCCTCACCTTTGCTGGAACCCACATCAAGAAAGGACAAGTCAGGGAATTTTTAGATGCACTACTAATTTATAAAGAGGTAGTTATTTTAAAATCGAGGCCCATGTAAAATGAGATAATATGTAAGCAAAAGGAAATGCTTTAGCATATCATTATGCCAAACAAGCTGCCTTAACCAATGTTGTTTTCCTATCTAATCCTAAAAGGATTAATTCCCAAAGGGATTCAAAGAGCCCGTTATAAAATATCAAAGTTTAGCTGCTGATTTTTAAAATGAAGAATGGGAAAAAAATCTGATTGTATCTTTCACTCAGATGACCTCTGGTGCTCCCCAAGATAGCCATTTGGTGGCATTTAAAGTGGATACTACCCAAATTTCCTTATGACAGTACTTATGATGGATTAAAAAATCAGTTACTATATTACATCAACATTGGTGGAGAAACTTTAATAAAATGGCTGAGGTTATTTTCTGGTCATGCATCCCCTGTCACCAGCATGATCCTGTAAACTGTGTAAATGAAGGACATTGCTAGGGACCAAAGCCTTAAGGAATCCTTGAATACTTCAGGTGGATTTTATCCAGCTTGTACCCTCAATGGGGATTGAATATGTTTTAATTATTGTAAGTTTATTTTCAGGATGGGTTGATACATTACTTTGCTGAAAAGCTAAAGTCACTAAAATGCTGCCTGATTTTGTGTTTCCAACCTGGGACATCCTAACATTTATATCAAGTGATTTAGGCACATATTTTACAGCTATTATTATAAATGAACTCTGTTGATATTCCCATTCACTCAAAAACTACATTCTCCCTACAACCCACAATCTTTTAGGCAGGTTTAAAGAATCTTTGATAAAATTAGAAAATCTTTCAGAGACCCTTGATCATCCTTGGCCAAAGCTATACTCACTGGCCCGTATAGTCATATTGTCCCTCAGGACACATCAGTTTTCTCCCTAGGAACTGGTAGCTGGAAGACACATGCATTTAGGGATTTAGCCTCCAATACTAAACTTTGCCTTACTGCATGCAGATCTGACAAAATATTGCAAGGCTCTCATGTACTATATTCCTATCACCAACAGGTTAAGGCTGTTGTATTAGTCAGCCAAAGGGGTGCTGATGCAAAATACCAGAAATCTGTTGGCTTTTATAAAAGATATTTGAGTTAGAAGCTTACAGTCACCAGGCCCTAAAGAGTCTAACTCAAGGTACCATAAGAGGTACTTTCTTACCCAAAGTCTGTTGCCACGTGTTGACACAAGATGGCAGGCAATGTCTGTGAGGGCTCGGCCTTCCTTCTTCCTCTTAAGGCTCCATGGTTCCAGCTTCTTCTGATCTAAGCTGTAGGCTGGCATAAAGCTTGTCTCTCTTCCCCAGGTTCAGCTTTTACAGGCTCAGCTGCTCTGCTCTCCCACAAGGCCAGCTGTGAACTATCAGGCCAACAGCTTGGCGCTTTCTTTGGGGCTCCGGTGTCAAAACCTCAACTCTCTTTGTTCTCCTTCTAGGTGTGTTTAATTCCTTCTCAGTCTTTGATTGAGCATCTGTTTATATAGCCCACAGCTGTAGGCTAGCTGTAGGTGGGGAGTCAAACTGAATCACCCTAATGATGAAGTCAAATAAAAGCCTTAATCTTGATTTGATAAAAGTGAAACCTCTGAGTCTAATACAATCTAAAATGCCCAGAGGAACAGGCCAGTTTACAAAGACAATCCAATATCTATTTTTAGAATTCATAAATAATATCAAACTGCTAGCTGTCTTCCCACAGCATCTTCTTAAACAGCCTCTTCATTACCTTTAACAAGGATATTTTGTTTTTCAGATGACACATCAGAGAAAAATTGCCCCTGATCCTCAATGCAAGTGACCTTACCAGGTAGTATTTAAAAAACACATACACACAACAGTAAAGATCCAGTAAGTCAATCCTTAGGTTCATGGTTAACAACCAAAAGAGCAATTTAGAATTCCACACAAATGGGGGACCCCAACCTGAGGATTCACAGTGACACTCTAGAAGCAGATGCTCTTTGGTAGCACAAAGCTGCCCTAAGACATTTGGAATAAGCATATGACAACAGTTAACAGAGAGTTTTTGCCCCAGATGTTGTACCAAGACCCGTACTTAATTTCTGCTTTTTTAAAATCTGTTTATTTATAATAATTCCTCTCATTTTCTATAACCCTCATTATAATTGTTATTTCTGCATATACTTATTATAATACCATTCTTAGGTTATTCCTAGGATTTGCCATTCTCCTCAATCTTACTGACTACAGGATATGCAATCCATCACCAGACCACATGGTAAAAACCTTTGGGCAATTCTTATTTCATCAAATGAAACCATTTATACCTATGTGGATAATTGACATTAAACAATTCAACCATTACTTTGCTAGCATCCCCTCTTTCCCAGAAAAAAACAGTTATTATAATCTATTGATCATATCCTAGATAATTCTAAATTTGAATTTAACAATTTGCATAGAGCAGTGGTCCAAACATGTGTCATCTGTACAGAGAAATAGAGATCCAAACAGGTAACCCAGTTAATGTGATGCCTTGGTCAAGACTTTGTTCTGTGAGCAACTCCTTTTCTCCTGCATCTCCGTGTGTTCCTACAGGACACTATTTCCTTTGTGACCTAGTTGCCTGGACCTGTTTGTTTCAGAATAACACCTCAAGCCCTTTAGTAATAGTATTCAGAGACTTGTCAATATTTCTTCTAAAAAATAACAGAAGCAAACTGTCATTCTATAAATCCCAAAGGCTGCAAATTCCAACTCAGATGTTAGCTACACAATGAGGTCACTAAATTATTCACCACACCACCCGGGGAATTGGTGACTCCTTGTTTATCCTAGCAATCAGAGCAGAAATCCCATTGGTGGGAAGAATAAAATGAGAAAAGACTGTAAGAAATCTATCACAAACTGACAGAAATACATAGTCTCAATTATTTGACACAGGTAGTGATGAACAATCACATGGATCTAGATTTCTTGTTGGCCTATCATAATAGTGTCTATATCATTGCTAATAATTCTTTCTTTTCTTGGATTAATGAAATAGGCAAAATAGAACAGGCTCTTCATTGGCTTAAAGAAAAAGCTATTTGTCTTTCCAAGGTTGATTGTCATGGTCTATGGATTGTTCTCTTGCTTTGTTTGGGCAAGTGATACAAGCATTATTAAATATTCTGGTTTTTGTCACAGGGGTCATGATACTGGTCTGTTGCATTCTGTCCAGAGTCATAAATGCTTCTATGCCACTGCTCTTTCATCAGATGGTCACTATGATGATACAACAACAACACAGGAAGATTAGGTAGTTGACTATGAAGATGACTAAAGAATTTCTGAGCACTGAAGACCTAGATCTTTGCTTTCCCTGAATTGGTCAAACTATTGTAAGCTAAATAAAGACCAAAAGGGACAACTGGGAAAGTGAAATGGGTGATGACTAGGAAACTCTGATCCACTATCACCATTAGTTAGATTAGAAAACAATATTGCACAACCTCAATAGGTTCAGGAGCTGACCTCTATCTACAGTAAATATCCTAGGAAGTCAAAACACAATCTCTGTAACTATTCACCCCAAATAGCCAGGTTTTAAAATGAGCAGCTTTACAAAAATTTGCCCCCATTTCCTATCTAGTACAAACTGGGGAAAGCCAAA
>JAQZBX010058808.1:0-17645 GCA_029593785.1 Cabassous unicinctus
TAGCTAATAGCTAGTCTACCTTTTAAAGTTTCATACTTCACTGCTCTTTGAATTGATCATTCCAGTCCAATTTTCACCTTATTGCCATTGGAAAACCATATCTAATAAAGGTTTTAGTTACTCCCCAGGCACAGTGTGAAAATTCTTGTTTGCTAAGGTTTTGCTTAAAGAAAATATATTGGCATGTCTTTGAGAATAAATTTTTATTGACTATGCCATGGAGCTCTTGAATATCCTCACATACAAGTTTTCTTTTTGTATGTAGCTATGTTTGTTCTTCCTTACATTTGCAGACTGGTGTGGCTGTGACTTTGCAAAGTAGTCAATGGCCAACTCGATCTTTGTAGGAAGATATGACAACAGTTGATGCAATGATCCTGGGACTTATGCTTTTTAAATCCCTTAGGTGTGTACATGGTCCGAATTAGGAAGCAAACTGCATGGCCTGCAGGTCAATCTTGTGTTTGACATCACATTAGCACTATACTCCCTAAAAACCAAGTTCTTCTTAATTTTTCATCAGTTTTCCATGTAAAAATAGTTAAAGAACAAAACCCCACTTTATATTGCAACCAGGTAGAATGTTTGATTCTGATGGAACGTAGGAATAGATATAACTTTACACTGGAAAGGCGTTCTTTTTCCAACAAAATCAAGAGTCTGTATTCGTTTTGACTACTGTATCTCAGCCTAGAGATATAGGGTGAATGAGAAAAGCCACTTCTGGGCAGGTAGCCTGGCAGGGCCCTTGCCAGGGACACACTAGTGGGGTGTGTACTCCCAGATTTATGGGATTTAGCAGATCTGTTTGGCTGCAAAATAGAGATTTCATATGTAAAGCTGGGAAGCTGAACAACACAGAAACTAAAAATGCTTTCCAGTTGGTACAAAATACCGTGATAAAGGAAATAACTTGCAATAGAGATAAACAGAAGAGGATCCTCAAGTGACATACAAACCAGAACCAGGACAGTCATTTCTTTTAGTCACTTCTGTCTGAAGAGCTCCTCAGTGCTGAGTGGCGGGTGGGGGGGCTATTCATGGCAAATACCAGTAACCTATTTAATAATGCTGTTTTCCACTATTCTGGACAAATGCCTCTCCTGGTACAGTATTTTGCTGAAGCACGTTACTTAGTTGATCCTAGAGAAAAGTAGCCATGATAGGAAAAATTTTTGAGAACTTGTGAAATTGAAAATTTAGTCTACTTTAATTTTTTTTCTTTTTTTAGGAAGTACTGGGGATTGAATCCAGGACTATGTACATGGGAAGCAGGCGCTCAACCACTTGAGCTACATCTGCTCCCAACCTTAATGTTTGACTTAAAGTGTGTCTTCATTTAGAATTCTAGGACAAAAATTATTTTCATGCAAAATGTTGTTGTCTACTCTTTTGGTTTTCAATTTGCTTTAGAAAATTCTAATGCCATTCTGATTGTTGATCCTTTTTACAGGAGTCATTTTTCCCTCTTGAAGATTTTAGACTAATCCCTTTATCCTGATGTTCTAAAATATTGCAATGATATGATTTGATGTAGGTCTTTTTTTCAATCATTCTGCATGACATTCAGTGGGTCGTTTTGATCCAGAAACTCCTGTCTTTTGGCACTAGGAAAATTACTTATTTTACTTATTGTATCTTTGGTAATTCTGCACAATCCAATCCCCTAGCATTTCATTGTTGCCAATTTCTGGAACTCCTGTGAGTAGGATGTTGGTCCTGGATTGATATTCTTTTAAAAAAATAAATAGTTTTTGTTTCCCTTGTGTTTGTATCCATTTCTTACATAACTTTTACAAAGTGTTCGTCATGGCAGAGATAGAAAGTTTTGCTCCACTTTCAAATGTAACACTAACATATATATTTATCTAGGTTGGTACATTTTCTTCCATCTTATCATTGTTTTAATATTGTTTTACTTTTTAATCTTTTAAATATAATTTGCATATTGTAATATGCAGAGATTTTAGGTGAGCCGTTAAACAAGTTTTGACAAATGTATACACTCAATGTATACAAAGTGTAAACCACCACCTCAGTCATGATATAGAACATTTTCATCACCTCAGAAATGTTTATCAAGCCTCTTTATGATCAATAACAGCCCCAGCCATTGACTTGATTTCTATCACCATAGCTTAGTTTTACCTATTCTGGAACACCATATAAATGGAATCTTGCAATAGGAAAGCTCGTGTTTGCTTTCTTGTGCTCAATCTAAATGTTTCTGAGATTGATTCATGTTGTAGTTTTTATCAGTAGTTTTTCTTATTGCTGCATTGTATTACAACTTTAACCATCCACTATTTGATG
The DNA here is from genome assembly GCA_029593785.1 of Cabassous unicinctus. NCBI lineage: Eukaryota > Metazoa > Chordata > Mammalia > Cingulata > Chlamyphoridae > Cabassous > Cabassous unicinctus. The sequence goes on from JAQZBX010058808.1 coordinate 2,314, forward strand.
GACATCTGGAGCCAACATTTCTCTTCGAAAAAGCTATCTAGTAGAAGTTGCTGGGTCACAGGACAGGGGTATGTTTACTTTTATAAGAAACTGACAAACAGTTTTCCAAATTGTTTCTCCAAAACTTGTTATTGCTTGTGTTTTTAATTTTAGCGCTGGTGCTTTTCAGTCTGCAATTCCCTGATGATCAATAATGTTTAAACACCTTTACATGTGCTTGTTGATCATTTGTATATCTTCTTTGGTTGAACATTGGTTCAAGCTTTTTACTCACTTTTATTCAGTTGTTTGTCTTTTTATTATTGTTTTGTTGGAGTTCTATATATATTCAGGATACAAGTCCTCTGCTAGCTATATGCATTGCAGACATTTTTGCCAAATATGTGGTAATCTTTAAGTCTTTACCTTTCCTTAAGGCTGGTTTTGAAGTGAAGAAGTTTTTATTTTGATGAACTCCAATTTATAATTTTTTCTTTCATAGTGCTTGACATGCATGCTCTTAGAAATTTTTGCCTGCCTAATACTAACAAAGAAATTCTTCCATATTTCTTTTTTTAAAATTACTATTTACTTTCACATTAGGTCTATAATCCATCTTGTCTTTATGTTTATTTTCTTTTATACGGATATCTAGTTGTTCCTGCACCATTCATTGAAAAGACTATCATTTCTTCCAATGAATTACTTTGGTGCTTTGATAAAAATCAATTGACTGTGTATGTGTGTGTGTTTGCATGAATGAACTATCTGTTCTAGTCTATTGATCTGTATATATGTCTATCCTTAGGTCAATGACCCACTGCCTTGATTACTGTTGCTATACAGAAATTCTTGAAATTAGGTAGTGTAAGACTCCATGTTTATTTCTACTTTTTATTTTTCAAAATTGTTTTGGCTAGGTCCTTTGCATTTCCAATAAATTTTAGAATCAACTTTTGATTTCTTCAGAAAAATATTTCGGTGTTTTGATTGGGATTACACTGTAGATAAATTTGGTGTGAACTGACATTTTAAAAATAATGTTTTTTACTCCACGAAATGATAAGTATACCCATTTGTTTAGATCTTTAATTTCTCTCAGAAATGTTTTGAAATTTTTCTGTATAGAGGACTTTCATATCTTTTGTTATGATATTTTTAAATATTTCTTATCTTTATATGGTATTATAAATGGTAATATTTCAAAGTTCTTTTACCAATTGTCTCTTGCTAGTTATATAAAAGTATACTCGATTTTTATAGAATGATCTTGCAAACTGACTAAAGTTTGTCTTGCAAATTTGCTCAATTCATTTATTAATTCTCATGGTTGTTTTGTAGAGTCCTTAGGATTTTTCATGTAGACAATCATAACTTTTGTGGAAAATGATAGCTTTGAAAGTTCCTTTCCAAATTTTATGTCTTTTATTTTTCTTTCATGCTTTATTATACTGGCTAGGAATTCCTATACAAGGCTAAATGGAAGTATTGAAGATGGGCATCCTTGCCTTGTTCCTGATTTTTAGAAGAAAGTGCTGCATCTTTGCCCATTAAATATGTTAGTCATGTTTTTTTGAAGTTCTCTTATAATTCTCATTTTCTGAGAATTTTTATCATGAATGGACATTGAATTTTATCAAATGCTTTTTCTAATCTATTGAGATGATCACAGGTTATTTGGTTCTGTCTGTAAATCTAGTGAATGCGTAGATTAGTTTTAAATGATAAACTAATCTTGTATTCTGGGATAAACCCCACTTGGCATGATGTATTATCCTTTTTGTAGATTGCTGGATCTAATTTGGAAACATTTTCTTAGGAATTTCTGCATATGTGTTCATGAGTGACATTGGTCTATAATTTTAATTTTTGTTATGTCTTTGCCAGGTTTTCATATCAGGGTTATGTTGGCTGCATAAAATCGGATGAGAACTGTTGTTTCCTCCTTTTTGTACAGTGAATATATTCAGTAAGTGTGGAATGAATATCTCAAGAGGGGTGAAAGCAGACTTCTTCAGCATTGCTGCCTATTCCATTCTTATTAATCCATGCATCTTCCGTAGTTTCTACAACAACCAGTCAAACAATTAGGAGTGACAATTCACACAAATTATTCATGAACGTAGAAAATATTATTAAGAGTGTGGACAAGGAGAGGTGTCACAGGAATGGGAAAAAAACACACAATAAAGGAAACAACCCCAAATCTAATCTAAGATATTCTTTTCACAATTATCCTTTTTTTTTTTTTAAACTCATCATGAGGTGTTTTTCTTGGTTCTTCCTCCACACAGCATCTATTTTCTTGTCCCTCCTTTGTTATTTCACCTTCCACCTCCCTCTTTTAAGGAATAAATTTCTTAATTTTATCCAATGCAGAGTAACTGCATCATTTTCCATGAAATTTTGACTCCAAAGACCAAGCACGTAACAAGATATTTTCCCAAATATAGACATTTTCCATTTTAAAGAGGAAAAGAAACTTTTATTACAAAAATAATCATCTGAAAAATATATCATATGGCATATTGATGTTTGTTTGGGGAAATGTGTGCTGGAATCTTCCCTTTGGGCCCTGAAATACCTGGGAGAGGAGAAAACTCCCTTATCTCGCTCTCAAAACCTTCTGCCCTCCTTGGTGCCACCTGGACAAATGTTGGGGAATTCTTGGCTTCATGGCTGATCATAGGCAGAGATACAGCCTCCCACAGTTTCCAGACCAGTTCTGAGGACAACTTTGATATTGCCAGAGCTGAATGGCTGAGGTTAGGGCTAGAATCTGGAGCCTTATATTTTTTTCTTGATGTCGTGGCAATATCTCGGAAATGGGGAACCTAACTCCTGATTTCTGTGCTACTTCTGTCATTAACCTGCTGTAAAGCCTGACAAATTTCTTCACCTTCTGGACCCAGGTTTCCTCAGACACAAAATAAAGCAGGTGGCTTAGATATTCAAATCTATAGCCTAAACTTCAGACTCTAGAGGGTATTTTAGTTCTAAAATCTTATGGACTTGTGTTAGCAAGATATATTTTAGAATCACTCTTGTGTCTCTTTCTTGTTCTTTTCTTTTCTTTCCTTATTTGTTTTCCTTAGCTGAAGAGCCACATTTGACATGGCTAATCCTTAATCTAAATAGAGAATGAGTCTCCCAGTGTACCATCTTTTCTCATTATATAAACCACTGATTAACTTAAGCTCCTTTAGAACTTTTTTTCAGTTGTTGGAAATATTTAGAAAGTTATAGGAAATCCAACTGTAAATGTTCCTAAAATCATCTATACAACATGTTATAAGCGAATATGGTTAGGACTCATTCCCAGGCCACATCTTTCCCCATCTTGCCTACTTTTTCTCTCTGCTTTATGTTTGAGTTGGCAAAGAAAGGGGAGTGGTTGTGTCTTGGAAAAAGTCATGCCCATACTAGTGGGAGATGCATGCATGACATTTGGAGTGAGACAGATATAGTTTTAAGTTCTGGCTGTGCTGGTTGTCCAATCTTGGACAAGTTATTTACCATCTCTCGGCTTCAGTTTTCTCCTCCCTAAAGTGGGATTCATAATTTCGACCTCAAACATAACAACAAAGAAAATGCATCAAAATTTCTATTATTATGTGCAATGTATGTAAAACACCCAATACACTTGGATTTCATTTTCTTTCTCCTGATTCCTCTGCTATGGTTTTTAATAACATGGTTTCAGTGAAGAACTCCATTCTTTTAACATTTAATGAACATCTATTATGTCGTATACACTGGTTTAGCCTATGAGGTGACAAAGACGAGTCAAAGCATAGTCTAGTAGAGGGGCTACATATATAAACAAAGAGCTGTACCCTGGTGTGGTAAGTACAAATGTGAAAAGATACAGGGGCAGTATGAAAGAGAGAAGATTAGCTCTCTCCTCCCTTTGTCTTTCTCTTCCTACTTAATCTCTCCTCTTCCTCCAGCCCTTCCTCTCCCCGCAGCCCAAAGTGACAGATGTGGAGAGTAGGAGTCTTTCCAGTTCTTTTTCTCCCCACCTCAAGCCCAGCATATGGGAACATTACACAGGGAGCCATAAAAAAGTTCTTTCTTGTTGCACGTTTCAGGGTTTTTTTTCCAGTGACATCATGGGCCATGTGGATTTGAAGACAGCAGGCTCATCCAGAACACACACAAACACTCTCCCCTGCCAAGCCCTGCAGGCTTGCCCTTCAGGATCAGGAAAGCTATAAATGTTCTGTAAAACTGTCTTTTTAACAGCCTCCTCAGAAGCAGTCAAATGAAGATGGCCTTTTCCTCCTGCAGTTCCATGTATGGCAGATAAAGTGGAGTCTCAGCACAGAGGCCTCAAAGGAGGTGAGAAGTGAAGCTTTGAGGTTTATACAAAAAAAAAAAAAAAAAAAAAAAAATCACACTGCCTCCTGCTGGGAAGAAGGAAGCCATTTTCCAACAGGAAACTCACCTTGAATTAACCCCTGCAACAAGGTTAGATTGTAAGTACACATATTTAACACTGAATGTCTTGGCAATTGTTTCTTGAATTGTTTCAGAGGATTTTAAAGGAAAGGGAAAAGAATTATATCCGACAGCCACAGAGCTGGAGCTGGAGCGTCACATTTGCCTAAATAGAGGCGAGAATTCAGAAGTGGGAAAAAAAATGGCTAGTTTCTGCTCTGTGCCTAAACAATCTCAAATCCCATGCAGGAATGGAAAAATTGCAGCCATCGAGCTGATTCTTCTCTGTGAACTAGAGAATGTGAATCTTTCTTCTCATAATAAGCATGTCTGTCCCCAATCCATAGAATCTGTTGGTTCTATCTCCAAAATTTAACTTGACTCATCTACTTCTCTCCATCTTCAAGGGAATTCTCCTAATCCAAACACCTCTCATTGTCCCAAATGGACAGCAGAACTATCTTCCTAATTAGGCCCAGGATTTCCACACTTGCTTCCTTCAATTCATCCTCTCAGCACCATTTATTGTTTCAGTGCTGTTATGTCATGAATCCCATGTGTATCTGTATATGGATTCTGTTCTATTTAGTTTTGATAATTTTCTCTTTTATTCTACCATCTACGTCTTTTTTTCTCTTTCTTTCCTACAGCCTCCACTCTCAGTCTGAAATGGGGTAGGTTTTAGTCACTGTGTGTTCCCAGGGGCTTGAACACTGCCTGACATATAATAGATACTAAAAAAGTATTTGTTCATGAATGTGTCATGCAAACCATGGTGAATGATCAAACAAAATACACCAGGCCTGCTGGAACATAAATTATTATGGGATGCTCATGGAGACAGGAGCAGGGGACAGTACACAGGGATATAGCAGGACCTGATCACACTCTAGGAAAGGACCTGTATTGATTTCTGGTGGCGGTTATAAAATATTAGCATAAATGTGATGATATAAACCAGTTCTAGAGGTCAGAAGTCCAAATTCAGTGTCACTGGGCTGAAATCAAGGGGTCAACAGGGCCATTTTGCCTCTGGAAGCTCAAGCAGGGAAAATCTATTTCTTGCCTCTTCTACCTTCTGGTGGCTGCCTACATTCCTTGCACCACTCCAATATCTTCTGTCTTCACATTGCCTTCTCTTCCTCTGTGTGTGTCTTCTCCTCTTCAGTCGGTCAAATCTTCCTCTACATCTCTCTTATAAGGACACTTGCAATTGCATTTAGGGTCCACCGAGATAATCTAGGATAATATCTTGTGGCAGTTTGAGGTTATTTATGAATCCCCAAAAGAGAGATTATGTTTGTTAACTAGTCTTTTCCTCTGGGTATGATACCCTTTGAAGGCATTAGATTCAGCTGACATGTATTGATTAAATTACCTGTTAAGATTAGCGCTTGATTCGACCACACCAGTGGGGTGTGACTCAGGATTGAGTCCCTGCTCCCTTGGTGGGCTGATATAAATGGACACTCACTCAAGAAGATACACAGAAGAAGATACAGGAAGAGAGATAGCGCCATAGACACAGAAGAGGAGAGAACTTGATCATTTCAGTCCTGCCATGTGACAGAAAGGAGAAAGCTCAAACAGCTAAAGCTCTGGGACAAGAGATGGGTTTTCTGCCAACCTACAGCTGAGCTCAGAAGAAGCTGGGCCCATGGAGCCTTAAGAGGAAGAAGGAAGGAGAGACCAGGCAGAGATTGCCCACCATCTTGCTTCAACACTGGCAAATGACTTTGGAAAGCAACCTTGAGTTCGACTCTTTAGGGCCTTGTAACTGTAAGCTTTTACCCCAAATAAATACCCTTTATAAAAGCCAACAGATTTCTGGTACTTTGCATCAGCACCCCCTTTGCTGACTAATACATCTCTCCATTTAAAAATGGTTAACTTTATCGCATTTACATAGACCCTTTTTCCTTACAAGGTAATCTTTATAGGTTCCAGGGATTAGGTCCTGATGTCTTGGGAGGCATTATTTTGCTTACCACAGGATGCTTGACTCACAGTTTATGAGTTTTTAAGCTGCATGATTAGGGAAGCAGGGCCTTTCCCTGATCTAATCAGAATTGGGACCCAAGAGCAGTACGATGTGGCAGAACTTGGCTCCAGCCTTATTGTGCCAGCTCAGCATTTTTAGTTTGAGGATCACTTTGTGTAGTAGCTCACAGTGGGGCATGATTTTGCCTCCCGGGGATATTTGGCAATGTATAGAGACATTTTAGATGGGCTTGATGGATAGGGAGACCTACTGTTAGCTAGGGGGTAGAGGCCAGGGATGTTGTTAAACTTCCTATGGAATATATAGGTTAACACCCCACAACAAAGAATTGTCCTGTAGTGCTAAGGTTGAAGAGCCCTGCCCTAGTATGATCAGGGAGCTGGCATCCAAACTTTCCAGTTGCAATTGTATGACTTGCTGGAAAGGTGGCATGATTTACTACTTCAGTTTTCATGGTTGTGGAAGCACCAGCCCCTTTGCCTGGTGTGATAAATTGCTAAGATCAAAGCCTTGTGGTTGCAGCTTTTATGACTTGCCAGACTGGAGCTTGACTTGCAGTCACAACATTCTGTCATGATTGATCACCTTGAGCATTTGACTGTATGTAGATGGTTTCCATTGAGATTTTCAAGGAACTAGTTGGCAAGGAATAAGTTCCAGTCTAGTTAATCTTGACTCTCAGAACAAATCTTCACATTCACTCTATGTGGGGGAGTCAATTAGTACCTTCATTTTACACATGACAAAACTGAATCTTGGGGAAATTAAGTGGCTTGATCAAAGTCCCACAGTGGTGGAGACAGGATTCAACTCAAGAACATTCTTACTCCAGAGCCTTAGCTTTTAATCTCTCTGCCACACTATCTCTCACAGATGCAAAGAAGGCCAAGGCTTAACCCTAGAAATTATCTAGCTCAGTGTTTTACACATTTTTTTTTTGAGGAGTTGAATAGACCTGAACTCCTTTTACATAGAAATCTTACACAGAAATTCTGAAATATCAAATAGATAAATAAAAGTAATAAACCAATGGATTTCACAGGACACTGAAATCTTTATTATTTGGCAGAAAACAACTTTTTGCTGAAACCCTAGGGTAACTCTGTGGAGCTTTGTAGTTTTGAGAAGCTTCATTTGAAAACCAGAAATTAACTTCCAAGGCACCATCTTACAGATAGGATACTGAGCTGTAGTCTGGTTATGAGTTGTCTCAGTGTTCACAAGTAGCTGATTCCATGGTCTCAGTTTCTAGTCTTTATTCCACATTACATGACATCTCTTTAGAGATACTACACCTCAGACAATGCTGTTCCTTATCTTTAGAATTGGTTATATTGTGCTACAAATTATATCTCTGAATATAATTGCCTACCAGAAGATTGGTTTCCTCCCGAAGCGCCTTATTAGACCCATTCTTTGACATGGATATTATGAAGGAAGTACCTTGCCAGTAGCAGCCCTTTGCCATTATGGCAAAAGAAGGGTAATTTTCCAGTTCCTTAATACTTCATGGCTGGGAAAGTGGGCTGCCTACATTGCTATTGTAAGTTATTAATTAGAAGTACAGCCCTTTGAAAATACAGCACAACTGTCCATTCAAAATAAGTTATCCATTTCCCTACCTATTCTTTCTTTCTGTGATGGATATACCCTAAGTTGATCCCCAATGGGTCATGTCTTTGTATAATCCCCTCTTCTGGAATGTAGATGGAATCTGTGCCTTGCTTCTAGTCAACAGAATTTGACAAAGATTATGGGAAAGTCACTCTTCTGTTAACAGAAGAGTTGTCATGTGGACCTCTCCATTGGGCTCCATCTCAGCAAGCTGGAGAGTGATTCTCCTGATGATCTTGAAGAAGGAAGCTGCCATGTTGAGAAAGCCTGAGACAGGGCCATGTGAGAAGGACCTGCAAGTGGCTCTCAGGGAACTGAGAGCAAGCTCTGGGTGACAGCCAGTAAGAAAGCAGGTACGTCAGTCCTACAACCACAAAGAACTGAATTCTTCTAACAACTATGTGAGTTTGAAGGACTAACCTAAGCTTCAGAAAAAAGCAGCCTGACACTTTGATTGCATGCTTGTGAGACACTGAGGTGAAGACCCAGCTGGACTCCTGACCCATGAAAACTGTGAGCTAATAAATGTATGTTTTAAACCGCTATATTTGTGGTAATTTGTTCCACAATGAAAAACTAATATGCCTCACTCAGGCCTCAGTCTGCTCACCTCACTAGCTCCTTTAACTCTATCTCCTGTTCTGTATAGCACCTGGTTTCATTAGTTACCCTCTCATTTTCCTTTATATTCAAGTTGTCCTCTAAATTGGCACATTCTCCTCTCAACATAGATATTTTAATTCCTCTCCAATCAATTACATTTTTTACATAAATTTATATCTATAAAACAAAGACCTTCCTTCTCTTGATAAAAAGCTGCCCCTGTATGTCTCCCCTTTCTTAAAGCCACACTATTTAGAAGAGGAGTCTACATTCCTTGTTGTCCACTTTCTCACCCTCCATTCACTCTTAAGTCCACTGAAATCTAGCTTCTGCTCTCACTGCTCCTCTTGGGGAAATGAACACCTGGCACATATATTGCACTGGTTACTGGACAACTCAGATATTCCTTAGACACCTCAAACTAAACTCTCTAAAATGAACACATTAGTCATTATCTTTAGTCCCTGTATTTGTAATCTATTCCATAATGGATACTTTTCATAACAAATTATCTCCAAACATAGCATCTTAAAATAACCAACATTTATTTATTTTTTCACTATTTCTGTGGGTCAGGAATCCAAGCACATCTTAACTGGGTGATCATGGTCTCTCAAAGGCCTGAAATCTGACAGAGTATCGACTGGTGCTGCAGTCATCTTTAAACTGGGGAAAGATCTGCTTGCAATCTCACTCATGTTGGAAGGCCTCAGAAGATCTACTTACAAGTTGAAGCATGTAAATTGAGAGCCTCAGGTCCTCAGTGGTTGTTGTCCAGAGACATCAAATACTTGGACCTCTCCATTGGGCTACTCACAACATGGCAGCTAACTACCCTCAGAGAGAGAGAAAGAGAAAGTACGCATCAGAGAGAGCAAGAGAGGACAAGTGAGACAGACATCAATGTCCTTTTGTAAGCTACTGTCAGAAGTAACATTCCGTCATGTTTCCTGCCTCATTCAGGGAGAGGGGTGATGTTTAGAAGCCATCTTAGAGGCTGCCTACCACATACCCAAATCTATCTTTTCTTCTATAGTCTTGCCTCTGTGAGTGTGGACCCACAATCCTTCCAGTGGACCGATCTAGAACCTTGAGAGTAATTCTTGTTTTGGCTTTCAGCCCCTACCACATACCATTTGATCTTTCAATTAAATAAATTATATCTTCTTGATTGCTATCGAAATTATGTTCCTTTCAATTCTCATTTGTATGTCAATACCAGTTTTATTGTGTGAATGATTGCTATATGCCTCTAGGATATAAACCTCATGAGGGCAGGAGTTTCAGTGTGTCTTATTTACTGATCTATCTCAGTGCCCTAATACAGTATCCGGGACACACAAGGAACTCTATACATATTTGTTAAATAAAAGAATTGAATGAATTTCAGGCACACTCTTGGACCACTTGTATACATTATCTTTCAATCTTTACAACCCTATGAAGTAGGCATTGCCACCATTTTATAGGTGAGGAAATGGGCTTAAATGGATCAAACAATTTGCATGAGTTCATATGCAGCAAGTATGAGCAAATGTAATGATATATTTTGCAGGGCTTTATAAATGGTAAAGTACTCTACAAATGTGGGTTATTATCATTATTATCTTCTGCTCTTTGAGTCTCATTGTCTTCTCAGCTTTCTCCCAATTCTCTCATGCTTCAAATACAGATGGGAGGAAGCACAATTCCAAGAAAAGGAGGGAGAGTAATAATACTAAATGGCTGCCAAGGGATCTGAGCAATGGCTTTAACAGGCTGGATCAATCCAGATCACCAGGGTGGCCATTTGCTAACTGGATCCTGGGCCCACCACATGCTACTTTATGACCTGGGAGAGGCGATGACACAATTTAGTGTTGGTGTTCTGCCTCATCGAAGACACGGCATTGTCATTATTCATTTTGGAGAACAACCTGCAGTGCAGAAAGAAATCATGTCAGACAGCAAAGGAGAGCCTTTCAACATAGCATTCCATCCTGAGGGAGAGAGAGGGAGAAAAGAACCAGAACAAATGGGCAGTACTGACGTCTGTCTCCATCTTCCAACCACAACACACACGCTGATCCCTGAGCTCTTATCCTCCACCCTGTGAAAAAAGAAGCAAGGGGGAAGTAATATTTTAAATTAGTCAATGAGTTCCAATTTGTAAAGCTCTTTTTTATGCATCTTATCTCATAGTCCTCATAATTAATCATGATGAAGTCAGGATAACTATAATTATTTTCATTTTACAGATGAGGGTTCTGAGGCTTTATGAATTTGAGATTTATTCAGGACCCTGGTTAACATAAAGTCAAATTTATTGAGGGCTTCTTTGCCAGATACTTGTGCATATATTATTTTATGAGTTTCTCACAATGAAACTGTTATTCCCATTTCATAGATGTGGGTGTTAAAACCTAAAGAAATAGTGTCTTGCCTAAAGCCATGCTGCCAGTATATGGTAAAGATGGATTTGGAACTCAAGCCTCTCAAATCTCTATGTCCAGCATTCTTTCCAATAAGCAAATGATATTCTTAGAGAGATTAAGTCTTGGGTTCTAAGTTTGGTGACCCAAGAGGGAGAGGAGATGAAAGGAGAAAATGAGTAGCTCAGGAAGGATTAGAGAGAAGGAAATAATATGAGGAAAGTAGAGGTGAATGCACCATTTAGAACTTTGATGGGATCCCCCAAAAGGAATTCTGTATTTTGGATTTAAGCTTTCAAGAGGAGATGGGATGATACCCCCAGATAAAACATGAAGAAAGTCCATGATGTTCCATTGTTCAGGGCCTGAGTGTTGAAACCTCAGAGGAATCTCTGCCCCTCAATAGTCCCCATGGAATCATGAAGCCATTAGAACAATTCTACCAAGGAATCCTTGAAATATACAATATGAAATACATACCCTGGATTTATTTTTGACTGGCCATACAACCAGAGCAAAGTGAAAGGATGGACAATTATCCAGCTTGTACATCCCATGTTTATCAAATAAATTAGGGTTAACATGCCCCTTGCTTTATCCCCTCCACCTCCCAACATATTTGTTTAAATACAGTCCAAGAAAAGCCTGCAAGGAGAGTCTTTATTTTGCTCTCAGATCTAGAGAATACAGAGAGAACTTGATCAGATTCTTCAGGCTTTAAACCATAAGTGTTAAAATAAAACAGCAGGTCTAAATATAATCCTGCACCTGAAGCTAAGTAAAGGCCAAAGGGAGAGATTTAAAATCTAATCCCTAGGGGTAATGCAGCTCAAAAACATGCCAGTGTGTGCTTATTAAATCTCCCAAATTATTTGCTGCAGGGTTAAAATCAAGTCTGAGAATTTGTTGCTTGAGCATGTAGTGATGTGAGAATGTTTAAGTTACCTGGCCCTTTTGGTCAAGCCTCTTACTGACTTAGCTCCTCACCAATGGTCCCCAAAGACTCTGCTCCTGTCAATTCAGTCACAGCCCCTGCAAGTGAAAGGTGATATTTCATCTCTATCTACTAATAAGGAAATTGAGATACGGGGCTATTAAGCCACCTGCAGCCACACAGCAAATCCATAGGAGAGTCAAAGCAAGAAGTCTCCAGCTCATGCCAACAGCCACACTTTCAGACCAAAGCCCTGCCTCACTCTCCCTAGAGAGGGAAATTTATCCTCAGCCTCCATTTGGACATCTCTCCCAGTACACCATTTTATTTCTTTATTTCCCTGTAACCTTTTCTGGACAAAGGTATCTGACCGGTAAGGATTTAATTCATTTCTTGACCATCAGCAACATGCCTTGTGCTGGAACACAACATGGAGTGTGAGATATGAAAATCTCAGCTGGAAATGAGCAGGGGAAGGAAGCATTATCCAAAGAACCCAGATCAAATGGAATGTACTTTTTTCAGTTTTATTTGGGTCCAATGTCATTCTTAGGGCAGTGAAAGTGTTGGCTAAATGTTGCATGTGGAACTCTCCCTTCAACTTATATTTTAATCTTGGTGTAATAAGGTTAAAAAGAAACTTTGACACAAATTTGAAGAGAAAAATACATCAGAAAGGTGAGTGATGATGTGGGTGGCAAATGGTCTCTGGGTGATGCTTTCATGGGGTAATGTGCTTCAGTATGCCCCAAAAGGCTGGATGTGCTCATCTCCTCTCACCTACCTCAAGTAAAGACAGTGAATTGGTGCTTGCAACTGCTGCTTTTGAGTGGGCATGGATGTGGGCCTTTGTGAGTATTTGCTGCTATTAACCTCATTTTATAGATGAGAGAACTGAGATACAGATAGATCAAACAACGTGTCTGAGGTCATACAATATGTGGCAAAGCCAGGCATCAAACTCAAGCAGCCTGGCTTCAGAATCAAGATGAAAGTCTTAAGTCATAGACCAAATACCAGCATCTTCCTCCTCAGTCTAAATATGTGTTTCTTCCATAATTCACCAAACAATTTAATGGGAGAGGTGTAGATAGGAAATGAAGAAAGGGAAGAGCCCAAAGTCTAGATTGCTTTCCTTGGTGCATAACCCTGGAGTGATGGATCGACAGAGTTGACAAGTGGGAAGTCAAGGAAGTATGGAAGAGCTATTGACTAAATGTATGAAAGAAACTCAGGATGGGAAAAGGAACAAACACTGGAAAGACACACTTTTATCACTTGTTTTAGGTGGGTCTTCTTTATATGGGTGGGTGCCCAAGGTTCTGATTTAGAAATAGAAGATCAGAGAAAAGAGGATCTCTGAGTGTGCAAAAACTTAAAAGTAATTCAAGACTTGCTCAGACCTTAACACTTGGTAGCTACTGGATCTTAGAGCAATTCATTTATTCCTCCTTTCTTTCTTCCTTCAAATAAATTACTCAAGTCAGAAATCTCATCCTTGTTTCTAATTTCCTTAACTCTCTCATTCAGTAAACCGTAAGATTCAGTAGGGTCTATCTCTAATATAGATATTGAATATATCTTGGCCACTTCAACCAGCAAACTTGACATCGCATTTTTAAGCCCCTAAAACTCATATTAAATTATAATACTCTTTACCTTAAAATATTCAATTAACTCCTTATATTTGCCTCTGAGTTTCAAAATCTGTTTCTCAGTTGACCTTTCCTATTCCAAACAGCTACTACAAGGAATTGAAAATTCCTGAATCTACCACTACTTTTGTGCTTCCATGTCTTTGCCCAGGATATCACTAGTACCCAGAAAGCCATTTTTATCTTGTTCCCTTCCTTCATTTTGTCAAAGGATGAAATCACTACTCAAAATCTAAACAAAAGAAATTTCCCATTATTGGCCAAAAGAGAATCTAAGGCTTTTCTATTTTTCATAATTACTTGGGCAAAGGAATTTTAAAAGGTCACTTGAGCACCCAGTGCAAGAGCTTTGTTATATACTATGGCAGCCAAAGTAAGGAATTCGTTTTTGGTGACTGTAGCTGTTAGGCAATTTGTAATTACGAATTCCAAAAATAGGTATTGGATCATGCTTGTAAACTGGTCTGCTAATAGATTAAGTTATGATTAGGGCGTTAACTGGGCCACCACGTCAGTAGGGCATTGAGCCCCACCCCTTGGTGGGTGGGGGAATCAAATATAAAAGGCATGGCAAGAACAGAGTTGAAGCAGTTTTGATGTTGGAGTTTTGAGGAAGGAGAGAAGGCCCTGGGATAGAGACGAGCCATTTGCCTGAGAGTTCACAGCTGGCCTTGTGGAGAGAAGCAAAGCCTAGAGAGCCTCATAGTCTACAGCTGACCTTGTGGAGGAAACAGAGGAGCTAAGCCCAGAGAGAAACGCAACCCCGGTAAGAGAGGAACCCAAGAAGCCTGAACCCTGGCAAACGTCGGCAGCCATCTTGCTCCAACATGTGGCGCGGTGGACTTTGGTGAGGGAAGAAACTTATGCTTTATGGCCTGGTAACTGTGGACTTCTACCCCAAATAAATACCCTTTATAAAGATCAACCAATTTCTGGTATTTTGCATCAGCACCCCTTTGGCTGACTAATACAGTGACTATCTCAAGTTTTTCAGCTTCTATTGAAACAAAAACTTAAGAATTTGTTTCACCAAGTATTATTCATTTTCCCAGGAAGAGTTTTATAGATATAGACATTTTATAAGGAACATAGTCCATTGAGGGTGTTGGGGAGTCATTCACTGGGAATGAGTTAACTGTTGGAACCACAGAACAATTAATATTAGGTATGAGTTGATGTTAAAGATGCTAATTTCCCAATGGGAAAAAGAATTCAGGCACTTTGTGAAAGATAAAGTCAACCTTAATGGAACTGTAAATATATTGTCTTTATTTCATGACAATCATTAATGTATCTTAATAATATCTGTATATTATTCTATTACAAAGACATTTTGGGGAAGCGGGTGTGGCTCAATCAATAGAGCTCCCGTTTACCATATGGGAGGCCCCGGGTTCGCTTCCCGGTGCCTCCTTGTGAGGGCAGGCCTGCCTGCGCGGCGCGGTGGGCTGATGCAGCAGGACCTCACAGCAAGGGGGAGATAAGCAGACATGGAAAAAACACACAGCAAATGGACACAGCAAACACAAGCAGCAAGGGGGCGATAAATAAATAAATAAATAAATCTTTAAAAAAAAAAAAAGACATTTTGCTTCACTTTTCTATTGTCTATAAGGAGTATCACTATTGGTAAGGTCAATGTAACATATCTTTATATTGTTTTAAAATTCTCTGTACTAGCAGTAACCTGGATG